>WNWK01007078.1:0-52500 GCA_009830355.1 Cherax destructor
GGATCCGTTGTTTGCAGGAGCATCGTTGACTTTCTTCAAGAGGTCAGCGAATTTGCTGGCAGCTTGATGGCGAGCTGCTTTGGGGATGTGTTCAGCGTCCTGGTGGATGTTAATTTGATTGCAGCTTTGGTCCTCTGTAGAGGTGAAGTCAGGGTAGCTGTCAGCTCTGTCTGCTGGGAGGGTCTGTTGGCTGTTCCCATTTGGAGCCCTCCTGGAGCCTAGACATCCATTGTGTGCACGGATGTTGCCAGTAGAGGGATTGAGTGCACATTCCCTATGGCACACCTGGCAGATGCCTCGTGGACGGGTTCCAAGGCGTTGGCTCTGTCGTGGAGATTCCTTCGAACCCAGCACGATGGCATGGTGGCTAGCGCTCTTGCTTCACGCACGGAGGGCCCGGGTTCAATTCCCGGCGGGGCCGAAACATTTCGAAGTGTTTCGTTACACACTCACACACATACATACAACAGGCCTAGTGTCTAATCGACATGTGCCTAGGACAAAATGGTAACTAACTAACTTCTTGTGACATTGTGTGGGTGGGAGGGCGCCAGCTGTGGGTAACGGGTGAAGGACAGAATGGATGCATGGGGGAGTTGGAGCGGAGGTGAGTAATTCGTGAGGCACTAAACGGCAACACTCTTTGGTCAGGAAGTCAGTAGGCCTATATATATATATATATATATATATATATATATATATATATATATATATATATATATATATATATAATATATCATCGTGTCATGACGGTGGTTTAACAAAGTCTTGTCACTGTCAGTGATGAGTTACAGCTAACAGCTCAGTTAATGAGATTAGAGGAGCTTAAATACTTTGAGCTCAACCCAGGGCCTCACACACTGACCCTAAACATTACCTGATTACAGTGGACCTCCAGGGCATGGAACTCGTAAAGGTGTTGAGCTACAGCTCCTTGGAGCTATTAAGAGTGTTCAGCTCAAGGTTATGGAAACAGAAGACACTAGTAATTGTTTTTTACCAGTGTTATCATCAAATGATCTTCACTGTAATAGTTCACTGACTATCATATAACTCAGCAAGTTAGTTTAATAGTTCATTGACTATCATATAACTCAGCAAGTTAGTTTAATAGTTCATTGACTATAACTCAGCAAGTTAGTTTAATAATTCACTGACTATCATATAACTCGGCAAGTTAGTTTAATAGTTCACTGACTATCATATAACTCAGCAAGTATAATAGTTCACTGACTATCATATAATTCAGCAAGTATAATAGTTCACTGACTATCATATAACTCAGCAAGTATAATAGTTCACTGACTATCATATAACTCAGCAAGTATAATAGTTCACTGACTATCATATAATTCAGCAAGTATAATAGTTCACTGACTATCATAAAATTCAGCAAGTATAATAGTTCACTGACTATCATATAACTCAGCAAGTATAATAGTTCACGGACTATCATATAACTCAGCAAGTATAATAGTTCACTGACTATCATATAACTCAACAAGTATAATAGTTCACTCACTATCATATAACTCAACAAGTATAATAGTTCACTGACTATCATATAACTCAACAAGTATAATAGTTCACTCACTATCATATAAATAACAAAAAAGGCACAACACCGTGACTGGAAAATACACACACAACCCGCACATATAAAAAGAGAGGGAGTTACGACGACGTTTCGGCCCGACTTGACTTTGTAAATGGTCCAAGTCGGACCGAAACGTCGTCGTAAGCTCCTCTCCTTTTATTTGTGCGGGTTGTGTGTGCACTATCATATAACTCAACAAGTATAATAGTTCACTCACTATCATATAACTCAGCAAGTATAATAGTTCCCTCATTATCATATAACTCAACAAGTATAATAGTTCACTCACTATCATATAACTCAACAAGTATAATAGTTCACTCACTATCATATAACTCAGCAAGTATAATAGTTTACTTATTACCATATCATATAACTCAACAAGTATAATAGTTTACTGACTATCATATAACTCAACAAGTATAATAGTTCACTGACTATCATATAACTCAACATGTATAATAGTTCATTCACTATCATATAACCAGCATGAATGTATTAACAATACTTGCACAAGAGATGAACATGGAGAATATATAATAGCTAAATTTAAATCCAAATATCTACAAAAACCTCTCACAGTTATAAACATCTATAGATTACCACAGTCAAACATTCAGCAATTTAGTGAAAAATTAGGAAGTATGATTACTGATGCACACATGAACAAAGACCACTTAATCCTCACAGGCGACTTCAATATAAACCTCCTACAAGATCAGGACCCACTAGTAACTGAATTCACAAACACTATGAGCAACTGCTTGCTGCTCCCGACAATAACAAAACCTACGAGAATCTCTGAGACCTGTGCCTCTCTATTAGACCATATCTGGACTAACACCATATCCCCATTAAAATCAGGCATAATCACAGACAATCCACTGACCACTACCCGACCTTTCTCATAACAAATCTGGAAAATTACCACTAGAGACTACTAAAGTTACCTTCAGACTACATAATGAGACAGCTATAAATAGCTTTATAACAGCTATGACAAACATTGACTGGCAAACAGAAATAGACAACTTCCCAGATACTGACTTATGTATTAATAATTTTCTTAAAAAGACCCAATACCCTCTATAATAAGCACTGCCCTAAAAAACTAAACAAATCACAACTAAAAGATTAAATAGTCCCTGGCTAACCCCCAGCATACTCAAGTCCATTAATATAAAGCACCTATATGAAAAACAGTACAGAATGGGACAAATATCAAGAGAACAAACAAAACGCTACTCATCAAACCTAACGAGTCTGATAAGAAGGTCAAAAACTGTACTATGAGAACAGATTACATAACTTAAAAGGTGATATAAAAGACCTGGAAAACCCTATCTGAAATTTAGGAATAAAAAGATATCCACAAACAGAACAATCAAACTAACAAAACCAGATGAACCCCTACTCCCACCTATTGAAACAGCAAACAAACTCAATGATTTCTTCTCCACCATAGGTAAAAGCTGGCAAGCAAAATCCCAAGTTCTAATACTCCACCTAACGACTATCTCACTGGTACCTATCCGAACACACTATTCCTAGCCCCAACCAACCCAATAGAAGTTTCACTTATAATCAACACATTAAAAAACAAAGCAGGTGACCTAAATAACTTACCACCTTATATATACAAAAAGCCTCTCAAGTTCTCTCACCAATTATTGCAACACTTTTTAACAAATCCATTGAATCCTCTACTTTCCCATCAATACCAAAATAGCGAGGGTCACCCCAATACATAAGGGAGGAGATCAAGCAGACCTGAATAACTACAGGCCGATATCTAACTTACCCCTTCTCTCCAAAATCTTTGAAAAATTAATTCATAGACAAATATATTCCTACCTCACCTCCAACAACGTACTCAACCACTGTCAATTTGGATTCAGGCCTAATAAAAATACAAATGATGCCATTATACACATGTTAGAAATAATTTACACCGCCCTTGAGAAAAAAGAAATCCCAGTGGGAATCTTCATTGATTTACGTAAAGCTTTTGATACAGTTGACCATGATCTGTTACACTTAAAATTATCGCACTATTGTATAAGAGGACACTCCCTAAACTACCTAAAATCATACCTTAGCAACAGAAACCAATATGTGTACACAAATGGAGCTAGCTCCACGCGCAAACTATTACCGTAGGTGTCCCACAGGAAGTGTTTTTGGCCCACTACTCTTTCTCATTTACATTAACGACCTACCAAATGCATCTCAACTACTCAAACCCATACTTTTTGCAGATGACACTACATACGTTATCTCTCACCCAAGCCCAGACACACTAGCCAACACTGCAAATACTGAATTGCAGAAAATATCTACCTGGATGATGACCAACAAACTTACTCTCAATATTGATAAAACCTATTTTATCCAGTTTGGGAACAGAGCTACAAACGCACCACTTAACATAATGATAAACGGGTCCCCTATCGCAAAACTCACAGAGGAAAATTCTTAGGAATCCATCTTGACAGTGGCCTCAAATTTCAGACACATATACAACAAATCTCCAAGAAAGTCTCAAAGACCGTGGAATACTATCCAAGATACGGTACTATGTTCCACAACCAGCTCTCCTTACCCTATATCACTCACTCATTTACCCCTACCTCACCTATGGAATCTGCGCATGGGGCTCTACATCAATAACTCATCTCGGACCACTAATAACACAACAAAAGGCAGCAGTTAGAATGATAACAAATTCTCACTCCAGGCAACATACTCCACCAATATTCAAAACCTAAACTTACTCACCATACAAGACATCCATACTTTTTACTGTGCCTATTACATACATAGAACACTCTATGCAAATATTAACCCACCACTCAAACTTCTCCTTACCAATTTTAACAGGACACATGACCATAACACTAGACACAGATCACTCCTCGATGTTTCCCGTGTCCACCTAACACTATGTAAAAACTCAATGCACATAAAAGGCACGAAAATTTGGAATTCATTACCTGTCATTGCCAAAGGAACCCTACCTGTACCCCAATTCAAAACGATGCTAAAAAACCACCTTCTCACCCAAAGCTAATTGCTCCATATCAACCATTCCCAGCAAAGTAGAATAATCACTTAACGTAAAACCTGACTATTAAAGTCAATGTAATGTATGAATGAACGAATGAATGAATGTAAAACCTGTTATGAATAATACTTACTTAGCTAATTATTCCCACAACACTTACATTATAATGACCACGTAAACTAACTGCAATGCAATTAATTGTTTTAAATTGTTATCTCACTCAATTAGTTGCATTGCTACAATAAATTGCTACAATTAATTGATATGTTCAACTTATATTCAAACTTTAAAACTTAGATATGCAACTTTACTTATTTTATAAATTATCAACCATAACTTTTTATTATTTTATTATTATCATTGCTTTAATTTGTTTAATCTGATTTAATTAATCTTATAATGAAGACAAAAGTACAAAACTATGTTTAAAAAATGTCATGTCTAAACTATGTTCAAATTTCATAGCTTAAATACTCACCTTTACTCATTGTAAACTATCTACAAAAATTCTTACAATTTAGTTTTAAGTTAATTTTAAGTCCTTTTAAGACCTTATCAAACACTCAAACAATAACAGTAAGAATAACTTCTACGAGGTAAGATTGTCCAACACTTACACATGCAAATAAAATAGATACGATACAAATAGACGGATCACCACTTCAGGGAACCTATTAGTAGAATATACAGTAAAGCAACCAACAAAATCAATCATGAAACCCTGTGTAATATGCAACCAAACAAGCAAACGTTCCTCTGCATGGATTACATGCATCTTTTGTGGTAAATGCTGCCACGCCCCTTGTGTAGACATTCAAGACTCTACCACCCGAGATATTAAACAAGGGAAGTGTTTTTGGGTATGTCCAAATGAGACCGAACTGTGGAATAAAACCACATCGATATTAAAAGATGACAAGACCAAATCGGACTTCATAAAAACATGACAGCTTTCTATAACAGTTGGGTCAGTAAAAATCAGGGCCAGATGATGCTACCGCCCGGTACAGATGTTGAAATGATACCCAATATATTTAAGAATGGGGAAATAAATGATGGTGACCTGAAGAGGGACAGTAGCTCTAGTGAAATAAATGATGGGAAACAGGTGTGACAAGGACACACACAAAACAGTGGTACAAACTACAATACCACGGTAGATAGTAAACAAGGGGATGCCCAGGGAAATAATGAAGATAAATTACGGAAACAGTTGAAGGCTCCATTGTTAGCAATAGTAACGAAGACAGACATGAGAAAGGAACACACCCACCAATGGGGAACACAGTCACTAAAACCAGGGCAAACGGAAACCAGGCCTATGTGAATATTATGCACTTGGTATCTGCAGGCATGGAAAATCTGGGAAATCAGATGGGACATGTAATTATGATCACCCCAGAAAATGCCGTTCCCATATGAAAACAGGCAAATGCAACCTCCGTCCTGTAAGTTTTTCCACCCTGAAATGTGCCACACATCATTCAGGAAAGACAGTGCTATAACTTATATTGCCAGGCATACCACCTAAAGGGTACGAGGCGACACAGAACATCCAGACCATGGCAAAATCAGGGTAGCCACAGCCACTCCGGAGAGAGAGGTTTTAGTGCCAGGAAGGAAAAAGCTGCAGGAAATGACAGAAATTGTACACCAACTGCAATCATTTCTGAGTGGAATACAGTCAGTGGCCTCCACTCATTACAACAGTTAAGAGCCAGGAAAAAGACCCCCCATACCACCAATACCACCAACAACTACATTCACTTTGCTAATATACAAGGTCTAAAGCCAGCAACAAACAACAAGGCCAAAAAAAACCGCAAAGATAAAGCCGGGTTTTGGCAAAACCTGGGAAATCTTTGGACAAAAAATTATGATCCCCAAAAATCCGTTCCAAAAAACAAAGAGGTTCCGTTTCCGGCCAATTCGTAAAGTGCTCAAATTGTAGTTAAGAATAAATAGAGGCGAACAAAAACCTGGAAAATGGTTGCCGCCCCGGAGGGGTCCACAACGGAAATGAAAATTGACACCCGGGAAAATTTCATTTGGGGGCCCCCCACTTTTTAAAAAGAACCAAGGCCCATAACATTCAAACTTTCCAATACAAGGGGCCAGAAAAACAAAAAGGGTACCTTAAACCCGAAAAATTCACCTTAAAAGCAATTGAGCCCACGGGTTTAAAGGAAAGGGACCCTTCACCAGGGAACGAGGGTGGGTTTGTAAAAGATTATATCAAACAAAAATTTTCAAGATAAATCTGAAGTTTTAGAAAAGGTCAGAAAAAATTGGGTCACGGGGGGCTTCTCCCTTCCAACTTCCCAAAAACGGTGGGAAAAAACCAAGTCCCCAAATTTCACGGGGATTCCACACCCCAAATGGAAAAATTAACCGTGGACGGGGTTTCCGGGCCCAAATTCCCAATTTAAAGGGGAAAGTCAAACTGGGAAAGAAGGCGGCCCTTTTCCCACGAGAAAGATCAAGGCAACATACCGAACAACTAAAGAGGCCAGCAGGAAAATAAAAAAATTTAATTTAAGCCTTTAAACAAAAACCGGGAAAAAAGGCCTTAAAAAAGGAAAACCCAAGCCACTTTTTAAAAAATTTCCAAAAAAAGTTTGGGGGCCTTTAACCGGGATGGGTCCTCACAGATAAAATGAAAATAGGAATTAGCCAGTCTTTCAAAAAATGATCGCCCAAAGTTTTAAAGTCCCGACTTGAAAGAAAAACCTTTTGATATAAGGCCAAAACTTTGAAAAATTTGACATCATTGCACACCCCAGGCCAATCAGGGAAAACTCTGTTCACAAATGAACCCCTTGCTTTCATCAAAAGGACATCACTGTTTCTTTCCCAAAGAACGCATTTAGCCCCCACAAAGGGGGAGTAAAATAGCAAAGAACTACAAATTGCGCAACGTCCATATAAAAAAAATTTTAAAGGGTTTGAGGGTCACCCTTTGATACCCATCAATTGCCCCGGACAGCATTTTAGGAGCCGCCCTGTTCACCCAATTTCTGGAATGACAAGGTCCTGGATGCCCAGAAGATGAATGAGATGTACACAGATTTTGAAAAGCCTTTGACAGTGTGACCTTTAAAAAAAACAAAATGGTGATGGAATGGGAAATTGGAGATGGATTTATAATTTCCCAACACATAGCCAAAAAGGGAACAACAGAGTCTGAGGCAGCCGAAAGTCGCCACAAGGCACCCCCCATCCACCCTCCCTACAAATTTACAGGGAATAACCACAGTGCTGTCTTCCTTTGCAGATCAGAATTTATACAGGTCCACCGTTGAAAATAAACCCAATGAAAAACCACAAATGGGCCAAAAAAAATATGAATTAATAGGAAATTACCCGGAAAAAAAGAAAAAAACTATCGGAGTACAAAACAAATTAACAAATAATAGGGAAAAATTCAAAACCCGGGATATGTCAGAGGATTCACCCAAGGACCATCGAGAAATTGCACTGCCGAAAAGACAGGATGGATAATGAGAACCTTCAAAAAATGCCGCCCATGTTGAATTTGATCGCTTGTTCTTATCAGGCGGAAACGTGCCCTTTAAGGCGGGTAAAAATTTTCCAAAGAAGAATTAAATGTGGATAAACCCCCCTCTGGGAACGCAAGTTTCCTGTACTCTCAGAACGCGGCAGAGATACATTTTATATACACATGGAAAATTCTCGAGGGCTTAGTACCAAACTTACACAAAAATCACCGACGAAAGCAAAAGACTCGGCAGGCGATGTAACATTCCCCCAATGAAGAGCAGGGCCACTAGCACCCTTGAGGACAACACAATAAGTGTGAGGGGCCCAAGATTGTTCAACTGCCTCCCAGCATACATCAGGGGATTACCAACAAGCCCCTGGCTGTCTTCAAGATACTGGACAGGCACCTCAAGTCGGTACCTTTATCAGCCGGGCTGTGGTTCGTACGTTGGACTGCGTGGGCCAGCAGAACAGCCTGGTTGAACTTGGTCCAACAAGAGGCCTGGTCACAGACCCCGCGGGGCGGACCCTGGTTTCCTAGACTCCAGGTGTCTTTCCCAAAATGCCCTGCATACTAGGGTTTTGTACACTTCATGTAATCTCAATAACCAAATGTAATTCTTTGTATCATGTCCAAATAAAAATATTATTATATTATTATTATTATTATTATAATAGTTCACTGACTATCATAACTCAACAAGTATAATAGTTCACTCACTATTATATAATTCAGCAAGTATAATAGTTCACTGACTATCATATAACTCAACAAGTATAATACTTAACTCACTATCATATAACTCAGCAAGTATAATAGTTCACTCACTATCATATAACTCAGCAAGTATAATAGTTCACTGACTATCATATAACTCAGCAGGTATAATAGTTCACTGACTATCATATAACTCAGCAAGTATAATAGTTCACTCACTATCATATAACTCAGCAAGTATAATACTTAACTCACTATCATATCTACCTGGAGTCTACCTGGAGAGAATTCCAGGGGTCAACGCCCCCGCGGCCCGGTCCGTGACCAGGCCTCCTTTTGGACCAGAGCCTGATCAACCAGGCTGTTACTGCTGGAAGCACGCAGTCCAACGTACGAACCACAGCCCGGCTGGTCAGGTACCGACTTTAGGTGCCTGTCCAGTGCCTGCTTGAAGACAGCCAGGGGTTTGTTGGCAATCCCCCTGATGTATGCTGGGAGGCAGTTGAACAATCTTGGGCCCCTGACACTTATTGTGTTGTCCCTCAACGTGCTAGTGGCACCCCTGCTCTTCATTGGGGGATGTTATATCACCTGCTGAGTCTTTTGCTTTCGTAGGGAGTGATTTTTGTGTGCAAGTTTGGTACTAATCCCTCGAGAATTTTCCATGTGTATATAATAATGTATCTCTCCCGCCTGCGTTCTAGAGAGTACAGGTTTAGGAACTTCAAGCGTTCCCAGTAGTTGAGGTGGTTTATCGCACTTATGCGTGCAGTGAAGGTTCTCTGCACATTTTCAAGGTCAGCAATTTCACCCGCCTTGAAAGGTGCCGTTAGTGTGCAGCAATATTCTAGCTTAGATAGAACAAGCGATCTGTAAAGTGTCAACATGGGCTTGGCATCCCTGGTTTTGAAGGTTCTCATTATCCATCCTGTCATTTTCCGAGCAGATGCAATTGCTACTTTGTTATGGTCCTTGAAGGTGAGATCCTCTGACATGATCACTCCCAGGTCTTTGACATTAGTTTTTCGCTCTATTGTGTGGTTGAAATTAGTTTTGTACTCCGATGAGATTTTAATTTCTTCACGTTTTCCGTATCTGAGTAATTGAAATTTCTCATCATTGAACTTCATATAGTTTTCTGCAGCCCATTTAAAGATTTGGTTTATGTCTGTTTGGAGTCTAGCCGTGTCTTCAACGGTGGACACTGTCATACAGATTCGGGTGTCATCTGCAAAGGAAGACACAGCACTGTGGCTTATATCCCTGTCAATATCTGATATGAGGATGAGGAATAGGATGGGAGCAAGTACTGTGCCTTGTGGAACAGAGCTTTTCACAGTAGCTGCCTCAGACTTTACTCTGTTGACTACTACTCTTTGTGTTCTACATGTTAGGAAATTATAGATCCATCTACCAACTTTTCCTGTTATTCCTTTATCACGCATTTTGTGTGCTATTACACCATGGTCACACTTGTCAAAGGCTTTTGCAAAATCTGTGTATATAACATCTGCATTCTGTTTATCTTCTAGAGCATCCAGGACCTTGTCGTAGTGGTCCAGTAGTTGGGACAGACAGGAGCGGCCTGCTCTAAACCCATGCTGTCCTGGGTTGTGCAATTGATGGGTATCAAGATGGGTGGCGATCATGCTTCTTAGAACCCTTTCAAAGATTTTTATGATATGATACGTTAGCGCAATTGGTCTGTAGTTCTTTGCTATTGCTTTACTGCCCCCTTTGTGGAGCGGGGCTATGTCTGTTGTTTTTAGTAGCTGCGGGACGATCCCAGTGTCCATGCTTCCTCTCCATAAGATGTTAAAAGCATGTGATAGGGGCTTCTTGCAGTTCTTGATGAACACGGAGTTCCATGAGTCTGGGCCTGGAGCAGAGTGCATGGGCATGTCATTTATTGCCTTTTCGAAGTCATTTGGCGTCGTGGTGATGTCAGAAAGGCATGAGTCTGTCAAATTCTGTGGCACTCTCATAAAAAATTCATTTAGGTTTTCGATTTTCAGTCTGGTTAGAGGCTCGCTAAAAACTGAGTCATACTGGGACTTAAGTAACTCACTCATTTCCTTGCTGTCATCTGTGTAGGACCCATCCCGTTTAAGTAGGGGCCCAATACTGGTTGTTGTTCTCGACTTTGATTTTGCATAGGAAAAGAAATACTTTGGGTTTCTTTCAATTTCATTTATGGCTTTTTGTTCTTCCCGTGTCTCTTGATTCCTGTAAGATTCCTTTAGTTTTAATTCAATGCTTGCTATTTCTCTGACTAGTGTCTCCCTACGTATTTCAGAGATATTGGCCTCCTGTAGCCGCTCCGTTATTCTTTGCCTTCGCCTGTATAGGGAGCGCCTCTCTCTTTCTAGTTTGCATCTTCTCCTCCTTTTCCTTAAGGGAATTTGCCTTGAGCAAACCACGAGTACCACAGAGTTAATTTGTTCTAGACATAGGTTGGGATCCGTGATGCTTAGGCAATCATCCCAGTTTATATCATTTAGGACTTGGTTTACTTGGTCCCACCTTATGTTTTTGTTATTAAAGTTGAATTTGGAGAAACCTCCCTCGCGGCTGATCACATTTTGTTGATCTGGGGCTCCCCGCATGCATGTCTGGACCTCTATTATGTTGTGATCTGAGTATATTGTTTTTGATATGATGACATTTCGTATCAGATCATCATTGTTGGTGAAGATGAGGTCCAGCGTATTCTCTAATCTTGTGGGCTCCACTATTTGCTGGTTTAAGGTGAATTTGTTGCAGAGATTTAAAAGTTCATGCATGTGTGAATTTTCATCTGAGCTGCCTCCTGGTGTTATCTCTGCTACCACATTGTTTGCAATGTTCCTCCATTTTAGGTGCCTGAGGTTGAAATCCCCCAGTAGCAAGATGTTGGGGGCAGGAGCTGGAAGATTTTCCAGACAGTGGTCAATTTTCAGAAGCTGTTCCTGGAATTGTTGGGACGTTGCATCCGGGGGCTTGTAGACAACCACGATGACTAGGTTTTGATTCTCGACCTTTATTGCTAGTACTTCAACTACATCATTTGAGGCATTTAGTAGTTCTGAACATATAAGTGACTGTGATATACAGGCCAACCCCCCCTTTTTTCCTGTTCACTCTGTCACACCTGTATAGGTTGTAGCCCGGGATCCATATTTCATTGTCCAAGTGATCTCTTATGTGGGTCTCTGTGAAAGCGGCAAACATAGCGTTTGACTCTGTAAGCAGTCCACGAATAAAAGGTACCTTGTTGTTTGTTGTTGGCTTTAGACCCTGTATATTAGCAAAGATGAATGTAGTTGGATTGGTGGTATTGGTGGTATGGGGGGTCTTTTTTTCCTGGCTCTAATATCTGTTGTAATGGAGTGGAGGCCACTGACTGTGATTCCACTCCAGAAATGCTTTCAGTTGGTGTACAATTTCTGTCATTTCCTGCCATCTTTTTTTCCTTCCTGGCACTAAAAAAACCTCTCTCTCCGGAGTGGCTGTGGCTACCCAGATTTTGCCATGGTCTGGATGGTCTGTGTCGCCTCGTACCCTTTAGGTGGTATGCCTGGCAATATAAGTTATAGCACTGTCTTTCCTGAATTGATGTGTGGCACATTTCAGGGTGGAAAAACTTACAGGACGGGAGGTTGCATTTGCCTGTTTTCATATGGTCACGGCATTTTCTGGGGTGATCATAATTGCATGACCCATCTGATTTCCCAGATTTTCCATGCCTACAGATACCAAGTGCATAGTATTCACATAGGCCTGGTTTCCGTTTGCCCTGGTTTTTTGTGACTGTGTTCCCCATTGGTGGGTGTGTTCCTGTCTCGTGTCTGCCTTCGTTACTGGTGCTAACAATGGAGTCTTCAACTTTTTCCGGTAATTTATCTTCAGTATTTCCCTGGGCATCCCCTTGTTTACTATCTACCGTGGTATTGCTAGTTTGTACCACTGTTTTGTGTGTGTCCTTGTCTACACCTGTTTCCCCATCATTTATTTCACTAGAGCTACTGTCCCTCTTCAGGTCACCATCATTTATTTCTCCATTCTTAAATATATTGGGTATCATTTCAACATCTGTACCAGGGGCGGTAGCACCATCTGGCCCTGATTTTTTACTTTCCCAACTGTTATAGAAAGCTGTCATGTTCTTTATGAAGTCCGATAATAGTTCACTCACTATAATATAACTCAGCAAGTATAATAGTTCACTCATTATCATATAACTCAGCAAGTATAATAGTTCACTAACAATCATATAACTCAACAAGTATAATAGTTCACTCACTATCATATAACTCAGCAAGTATAATAGTTCACTAACTATCAAATAACTCAGCAAGTATAATAGTTCACTCACTATCACATTACTCAACAAGTATAATAGTTCACTGACTATCATATAACTCAGGAAGTATAATAGTTCACTCACTATCATATAACTCAACAAGTATAATAGTTCACTCACTATCATAAAACTCAGCAAGTTAAATATTTCACTGACTATCATATAACTCAGCAAGTATAATAGTTCACTGACTATCATATAACTCAACAAGTATAATAGTTCACTGACTATCATATAACTCAGCAAGTATAATAGTTCACTCACTATCACATAACTCAGCAAGTATAATAGTTCACTCACTATCATATTACTCAGCAAGTATATTAGTTTACTGACTATCATATAACACAGGAAGTATAATAGTTCACTTACTACCATATAACTCAACAAGTATAATAGTTCACTGACTATCATATAACTCAACAAGTAAAATAGTTCACTCACTATCATATAACTCAAAAAGTATAATAGTTCACTGACTATCATATAACTGAACAAGTATAATAGTTCACTGACTATCATATAACTCAACAAGTATAATAGTTCACTGACTATCATATAACTCAAAAATTATAATAGTTCACTGACTATCATATAACTCAGTAAGTATAATAGTTCACTATCATATAACTCAGCAAGTATAATAGTTCACTGACTAATATATAACTCAGCAAGTATAATAGTTCACTGACTATTATATAACTCAGCAAGTATAATAGTTCACTCTCTATCATATAACTCAGCAAGTATAATAGTTCCCTCACTATCATATAACTCAGCAAGTATAATAGTTCACTGACTATCATATAACTCAACAAGTATAATAGTTCCCTCACTATCATATACCTCGGCAAGTATAATCGTTCACTCACTATTATATAACTCAGCAAGTATACCTGGAGTATACCTGGAGAGAGTTCCAGAGGTCAACGCCCCTGCGGCCCGGTATGTGACCAGGCTTCATGTTGGATCAGAGCCTGATCAACCAGGCTGTTACTGCTGGCCGCACGCAGTCCAACGTACGAACTACAGCCTGGCTGGTCAGGTACCGACTTTAGGTGCCTGTCCAGTGCCTGCTTGAAGACAGCCAGGGGTTTGTTGGTAATCCCCCTAATGTATGCTGTGAGGCAGTTGAACAGTCTTGGTCCCCTGACACTTATTGTGTTGTCTCTCAACGTGCTAGTGGCACCCTGCTTTTCACTGGTGGGATGTTACATCGCCTGCTTAGTCTTTTGTTTTCGTAGCTAGTGACTCTCGTGTGAAAATTTGGTACTAATCCCTCAAGAATTTTCCACGTATATATAATAATGTATCTCTCCCGTCTGCGTTCAAGGGAGTACAGGTTTAGGAACTTCAAGCGTTCCCAGTAATTGAGGTGGTTTATCGCAGTTATGTGTGCCGTGAAGGTTCTCTTCACATTTTCTAGGTCGGCAATTTCACCTGCCTTGAAAGGTGCAGTTAGTGTGCAGCAATATTCCAGCCTAGATAGAACAAGCGACCTGAAAAGTGTCAACATTGGCTTGGTATCCCTGGTTTTGAAGGTTCTCATTATCCATCCTGTCATTTTTCTAGCAGATGCGATTGCTACGGTATTATGGTCCTTGAAGGTGAGATCCTCTGACATGATCACTCCCAGGTCTTTGACATTAGTTTTTCGCTCTATTGTGTAGTTGGAATTTGTTTTATACTCCGATGAGATTTTAATTTCCTCACGTTTTCCATATCGGAGTAATTGAAATTTCTCATCATTGAACTTCATATTGTTTTCCGCAGCCCATTTAAAGATTTGGTTGATGTCTGCTTGGAGTCTTGCAGTGTCTTCAATGGTGGACACTGTCATGCAGATTCGGGTGTCATCTGCAAAGGAAGACATGGCACTGTGGCTTATATCCCTGTCTATGTCCGATATGAGAATGAGGAACAATATGGGAGCGAGTACTGTGCCTTGTGGAACAGAGCTTTTCACCGTAGCCGCCTCAGACTTTACTCTGTTGACTACTACTCTTTGTGTTTCACTTGTTAGGAAATTATAGATCCATCTACCAACTTTTCCTGTTATTCCTTTATCACGCATTTTGCGTGATATTACACCGTGGTCACACTTGTCAAAGGCTTTTGCAAAGTCTGTGTATATAACATCTGCATTTTGTTTGTCTTCTACAGCATCCAGGACCTTGTCGTAGTGGTCCAGTAGTTGGGACAGACAGGAGCGACCTGCTCTAAACCCATGTTGCCCTGGGTTGTGTAATTGATGGGTATCTAGATGAGTGGCGATCTTGTTTCATAGAACCCTTTCAAATATTTTTATGATATGGGACGTTAGCGCTATTGGTCTGTAGTTCTTTGCTATTGCTTTACTACCCCCTTTGTGGATTGGGGCTATGTCTGTTGTTTTTAGTAACTGCGGGACGACCCCAGTGTCCATGCTCCCTCTCCATAGGATGTTAAAAGCACGTGATAGGGGCTTCTTGCAGTTCTTGATGAACACGGAGTTCCATGAGTCTGGGCCTGGAGCGGAGTGCATGGGCATGTCATTTATTGCCTTTTCGAAGTCATTTGGCGTCAGGGTAATGTCAGATAGGCATGCATCTGTCAAGTTCTGTGGCACTCTCATAAAAAATTCATTTAGGTCTTCGACTTTCAGTCTGGGACTTTAGTAACTCACTCATTTCCTTGCTGTCATCTGTGTAGGACCCATCCCATTTAAGTAGGGGCCCAATACTGGATGTTGTTCTCGACTTTGATTTGGCATAAGAAAAGAAATACTTTGGGTTTCTTTCAATTTCATTTATGGCTTTTAGTTCTTCCCGCGTTTCTTGATTCCTGTAAGATTCCTTTAATTTTAGTTCGATGTTTGCCATTTCTCTGACCAGTGTCTCCCTACGTATTTCAGATATATTGGCGTCTTGTAGCCGCTCTGTTATTTTTTGCCTTCGCCTGGTTTGGGTTTGAGGGGCAGTCTTCCTTTGATCGTCAGTTTATTTGGGTTGTAGGTCTCACTGCTGGTATCCTTGGGTCATTCTGGATGCTACGTTGGTTAGTGGAGTTTTGCTAGCAGCTAGGTCATCATGGGAGCATTGATAAGGTCATCATGGGAGCATTGATAAGGTCATCATGGGAGCATTGATAAGGTCATCATGGGAGCATTGATAAGGTCATCATGGGAGCATTGATAAGGTCATCATGGGAGCATTGATAAGGTCATCATGGGAGCATTGATAAAGTCATCATGGGAGCATTGATAAGGTCATCATGGGAGCATTGATAAGGTCATCATGGGAGCATTGATAAGGTCATCATGGGAGCATTGATAAGGTCATCATGGGAGCATTGATAAGGTCATCATGGGAGCATTGATAAGGTCATCATGGGAGCATTGATAAGGTCATCATGGGAGCATTGATAAGGTCATCATGGGAGCATTGATAAGGTCATCATGGGAGCATTGATAAGGTCATCATGGGAGCATTGATAAGCTTTGGGTGTTGAGTAAAGTACAGAGCTTGGATGCCGCTGCCGAAAGAGTGTATGCTCAGTGTTATTTACCCATAATATAATTGCAATATTTACTACTGATATAACCATCTTACAAAACTCTGTCACAATGTAATATCCTCATATTGTAATTTGAGTAAACTTATTATCTGTTATAAACATAAGCTATGTTTAACTAAAACAAAATTATCAATTTCTTTAGTATTAATAGTCTATAAGTCTTGATTAAGTCTGGCCATAATGCCATGGCATGATAGTGGCTCTCTTTGGACTTCAATTCTATATTGTAATTACAAAATCTCGATGTAAACTTGCAATGGAATAATAAAATATTATTATTATTATTATTATTATTATTATTATTATTATTATTATTATTATAATGGGACCAGGGACTGTAATCAACATTATAGAGGTACATTAATGGGTCCAGGGACTGTACCTCAACATTACAGAGGCATGCTACAGACAAATCCAATCCCATTACTGAATTTACCGTTTGTAATATTATTGTATGACTCGTACTACTTCAATATTGTAAATCTAAAAATGTATGTTCAAATGTACAGCCCCATAACCTAAACCATTATTGATAAGAAATAGTATTAATCTGCCCGAAAGGGCTCCATGTAGTTTCTAATGGTAACATGTTTTAAGCAAGCCACAATGATATCTTGTGTTTTGCGGGTAGGCAATGGCATGGTCATATGCCTGTTCTTGTAAGTTAATAGGGGTGTTTGGTTAAGTGTTGTGTGTTGGTGTGTATTTACGGTGTGTGAGTGCTCTGTCATGTGTTAAGAGCACCTGGAGGGTAAGACACCTCGGTGGACATACTGTCTTCTATGTTACGGGTGAGGTAATATGTTCATACACGAGTACATGAAGGTCTGACAGGTACATCTGACAGGTCTGGAGGCGGGTCAAGGAGGGAGGGTAGGGGGTCTTTTTCCTTATGGTGTAGCGCCCCCCCCCGGGGGGGAGGGGTGTAGAGGACGTGTTAAGAGTTAGATATGTGTAATATTATTTTACTAAGGATGTTCCTTATGTTTTGACATTGCAAACCACATATTGTGGTAGGTAATTGTTTATATGTGTTCTAGTGGTTAATGTTCTTGGATATGTATTGATAGGTTATGTACGTTGTACACTATTTATTTACATATGAACGCCATTGATTTGGGGCGTTTTGTCAATGTTTGTCATTGAGTCGTTTGTGAACGTGCGATAGTCTTATCGCGGTAGGACATGTTAAAATATATTTTGTGATTAATTTTATCTAATGTGTGTGTGCTCTTTATGTTCTAACATTTGCAATCACATTGTTTGGGAGCTTGTTGTATATGTGTGTTCTATTGGATAATTTACTGTTATTGGCTTTGTATTATTGTGCAATGTACGTTGTACCCTGTTTTAAATAAAATATAAAAAAAATCTGCCCGAAATGCCTAGGCATGCCTGAAATGCCTAGGCATACTAGTGGCCATCTTTGTAATCGAGATGTAATGTAAATGTAATGTAAACCAAACATTGTAAGCTTTACAAGGAAATAAAAAACTTAATTTTAATATTAATTTTAATTTTAATTTTAATTTTAACAGAGGCACATCACCCTGGTCAAACATGTCAAGTAATTAGAGAAAGTGTAAAGGTTTGCAACATAACTAGTCCCGAAACTGAGGGATTCTGACTTTTTTGGGTTATCCTAGGTTCTCTACACATATCTGGAGTCTACCTGGAGAGAATTCCAGGGGTCAACGCCCCCGCGGCCCGGTCTGTGACCAGGCCTCCTGTTGGACCAGAGCCTGATCAACCAGGCTGTTACTGCTGGCCGCACGCAGTCCAACGTACGAACCACAGCCCGGCTGATCAGGTACCGACTTGAGGTGCCTGTCCAGTGCCTGCTTGAAGACAGCCAGGGGTTTGTTGGTAATCCCCCTGATGAATGCTGGGAGGCAGTTGAACAATCTTGGGCCCCTGACACTTATTGTGTTGTCCCTCAACAAACGTGCTAGTGACCACCCTGCTCTTCATTGGGGGGATGTTACATCGCCTGCCGAGTCTTTTGCTTTCGTAGGGAGTGATTTTTGTGTGCAAGTTTGGTACTAATCCCTCGAGAATTTTCCATGTGTATATAATAATGTATCTCTCCCGCCTGCGTTCTAGAGAGTACAGGTTTAGGAACTTCAAGCGTTCCCAGTAGTTGAGGTGGTTTATCGCACTTATGCGTGCGGTGAAGGTTCTCTGCACATTTTCAAGGTCAGCAATTTCACCCGCCTTGAAAGGTGCAGTTAGTGTGCAGCAATATTCCAGCCTAGATAGAACAAGCGATCTGTAAAGTGTTAACATGGGCTTGGCATCCCTGGTTTTGAAGGTTCTCATTATCCATCCTGTCATTTTTCGAGCAGATGCAATTGCTACTTTGTTATGGTCCTTGAAGGTGAGATCCTCTGACATGATCACTCTCAGGTCTTTGAAATTAGTTTTTCGCTCTATTGTGTGGTTGGAATTAGTTTTGTACTCCGATGAGATTTTAATTTCTTCACGTTTTCCGTATCTGAGTAATTGAAATTTCTCATCATTGAACTTCATATTGTTTTCTGCAGCCCATTTAAAGATTTGGTTTATGTCTGCTTGGAGTCTTGCAGTGTCTTCAACGGTGGACACTGTCATACAGATTCGGGTGTCATCTGCAAAGGAAGACACAACACTGTGGCTTATATCCCTGTCAGTGTCTGATATGAGGATGAGGAATAGGATGGGAGCAAGTACTGTGCCTTGTGGAACAGAGCTTTTCACAGTAGCTGCCTCAGACTTTACTCTGTTGACTACTACTCTTTGTGTTCTACATGTTAGGAAATTATAGATCCATCTACCAACTTTTCCTGTTATTCCTTTATCACGCATTTTGTGTGCTATTACACCATGGTCACACTTGTCAAAGGCTTTTGCAAAATCTGTGTATATAACATCTGCATTCTGTTTATCTTCTAGAGCATCCAGGACCTTGTCGTAGTGGTCCAGTAGTTGGGACAGACAGGAGCGGCCTGCTCTAAACCCATGCTGTCCTGGGTTGTGCAACTGATGGGTATCAAGATGGGTGGCGATCTTGCTTCTTAGAACCCTTTCAAAGATTTTTATGATATGGGACGTTAGCGCAATTGGTCTGTAGTTCTTTGTTATTGCTTTACTGCCCCCTTTGTGGAGCGGGGCTATGTCTGTTGTTTTTAGTAGCTGCGGGACGATCCCAGTGTCCATGCTCCCTCTCCATAAGATGTTAAAGCATGTGATAGGGGCTTCTTGCAGTTCTTGATGAACATGGAGTTCCATGACAATCTATGTAACTGTATTTGTGTATACCTAACTAAATAAACTTACTTACTTACGAGGAGAGGAAATAAGTCACTCTGTCTGACTTTTTTGGGTTATCCTAGGTTCTCTACACATATGCTGCATATGCTGCTATGTATGATAATGTATGTAAATGTATTTGTGTATACCTGAATAAACTTACTTACTTACTTACTTACGAGGAGAGGTTAAGGAAACTCAACCTGACAACACTGGAAGACAGGAGGGTAAGTAAGTTTATTCAGGTATACACAAATACAGTTACATAGATTATCATACATAGCAGCATATGTGTAGAAAACCCTCCAGGATAACCCAAAAAAGTCAGAGTGACTTAATTCCATTGGGAGGGGGATAGGGGGACATGATAACAACATACAAAATACTGAGAGGATTTGACAGGGTGGATAGGGACAGAATGTTTTAGAGATGTGACACAACAAGGGGTCATAACTGGAAGTTGAAAACTCAGAAGAGTCATAGGGACGTTAGGAAGTATTTCTTCAGAGATACAGCTTTCAGGAAGTGGACCAATCTGGAGAGTGATGTAGTGGAGGCAGGATCCATACATAGTTTTAAGAAGAGGTATGATAAAGCTCATGGAGTAGGTAGAGTGGACCTAGTAGCGACCAGTGAAGAGGCGGGGCCAGGAGCTGTGAATCGACCCCTGCAACCACAATTAGATGAGTACATAATGGGTCCAGGAACTGTACCTCCGCATTACAGAGGCACATAATGATAATGATAATGATAATTTTATTTCCTTGTAAAGCTTACAATGTTTGGTTTACATTACATTTACATTACATTTCGATTACAAAGATGGCCACTAGCATGCCTAGGCATTTCAGGCAGATTAATACTATTTCTTATTCAATAATGATTTAGGTTATGGGGCTGTACATTTGAACATACATTTTTAGATTAACAATATTGAGGTAGATTTGGACATACATTTTTAGACATACAATTTTGAGGTAGTACGAGTCATACAATAATAATACACAAGGTAAATTTAGTAATGGGACTGGATTTGTCTGGAGCGTCTGGAAGTGTGTTTTAGGTGGACTTAGGGCTAACTTAAGATTTAATAGGCTATAGCTATATTAGGAATTTTATGTTTACAGTCATTTGGGTGGGTGTAAGTGTAAATTAATGGGAATTACAGATAACGAGAGTAGGGCATATTGTTTTGAATGTATTCATGAGACAAAAAAGAAAATTAGGTGATTATCATTCGTTTAGCTAATAATGGGGTGTGTTAGGGAGATAAGATAAGTGGTTAGTTACCATTTTGTCCTAGGCACATGTCGATTAGACACTAGGCCTGTTGTATGTATGTGCGTGTGTGTGTGTGTGTGTGTAACGAAACACTTCGAAATGTTTCGGCTCCGCCGGGAAGTGAACCCGGGCCCTCCGTGCGTGAAGCAAGAGCGCTAGCCACCATGCCATCGGGGCGTGGTGATTACCTACCTGGAGTCTACCTGGAGAGAATTCCAGGGGTCAACGCCCCCGCGGCCCGGTCCGTGACCAGGCCTCCTGTTGGACCAGAGCCTGATCAACCAGGCTGTTACTGATGGCCGCACGCAGTCCAGCGAACGAACCACAGCCCGGCTGGTCAGGTACCGACTTTAGGTGCCTGTCCAGTGCCTGCTTGAAGACACCCAGGGGTTTGTTGGTAATCCCCCTGATGTATGCTGGGAGGCAGTTAAACAATCTTGGGCCCGTGACACTTATTGTGTTGTCCCTCAACGTGCTAGTGGCACACCTGCTCTTCATTGGGGGGATGTTACATCGCCTGCCGAGTCTTTTGCTTTCGTAGGGAGTGATTTTTGTGTGCAAGTTTGGTACTAAGCCCTCGAGAATTTTCCATGTGTATATAATAATGTATCTCTCCCGCCTGCGTTCTAGAGAGTACAGGTTTAGGAACTTCAAGCGTTCCCAGTAGTTGAGGTGGTTTATCGCACTTATGCGTGCGGTGAAGGTTCTCTGCGGTGAGTCTGCAGTTCTAGAGTTTTCAGGCAGGGAGTTCCTGATTTTAGGCCCTTTTATGTGCATCGAATTTTCGAAGAGGTTTTGCCGTTAGGTTTAATATCTTTATTATGCACCCTATACCCATCCTGTGGGCGGTAGTCAAAAGATTAGAGAGGTACATAATTGGTCCAGGGACTGGACTCCAAAGTTTTGATAGCTGAACAAGTTACAGCGGTAATCAACTAGATCCGGTCACAATTATGACCAAGTTTGAAAGGTAATGAGCTCCAGGTGGGACACGAAGAATGTCATAGAGATTTTTGTCTGGTATTATGTCTATGGGTCCTGTTGCAATTGTCAAGAAAGTGTTTTAGTTCAGGGTTAATATTAGAATTTATGATTCTGTAAATATAGGTTGCACAGTAGTAGGTGTGGATGTTATGAACAGTGAGTGAGTTTAGGTCTTTGAAGAGTGGGGGATGGGGGGGGTTGCCTAGGATTGGATTGCGTGATAATTCTTATTGCGGCTTTTTGTTGGGTTATTATTGGTTTTAGGTGTGTTGCGTTGTTGAACCCCAGGCACAAATAGCATAGGTGAGGTAGGGATAGATGAGTGAATAGTATAATACTACTACTACTAATAATAATAATGAGTAGGGCTGATTGTGGTACATAGTAACGTATTTTAGAGAGGATCCCAACAGTTTTGGATACTTTTTTGGTTATGTGTTGGACATGGGCGCTGAATTTCAGGTTGCTGTCAAGGTGCAGGCCCAGGAATTTGCCCTCATTTTGTTTAGTAATAAGAGTGTTGTCAATCATAATGTTCAGTTGTGCAACACCTGCTCTGTTGCCAAATATAATATAGAAGGTTTTGTCAGTATTAAGTGTGAGTTTATTGGCAGTCATCCAGGTCGATAGTTTTACTAGCTCTTCGTTAACAATGGTGTTGAAGGAGGCAAGATTTGGGTGGGAGATGACATAAGTCGTGTCGTCAGCAAAGAGAATAGGTTTAAGGTATTGAGATACATTGGGAAGATCATTGATGTATGAAAGGAAGAGCAGGGGACCAAGTACACTTCCCTGTGGCACTCCAGTATCAAGTGGTCGTGTTGATGAGGTTGTGTCCTTGACAGAGACGTATTGATACCTGTTAGTAAGATCCAGGATTTGAAATATGCAAATGCATGGCCTCTTATACCATAATGGTCAAGTTTGTGGAGTAGGATGCCGTGGTCTACTGTGTCAAAAGCTTTCCTTAGGTCAATAAAGAGTCCTAATAAAGGGTCCAATAAAGGGCCCAATAAAGGGTCCAGGGACTGTGCCTCAGCATTACAGAAGCACATAACGGGTCCAGGGACTGTACCTACCTCAACATTACAGAGGTACATAATGGGTCCAGAGACTGTACCTCAGCATTACAGTCACATAATGGGTCCAGGAACTGTATCTCAACATTACAGAGGTACATAATGGGTCCAGATGAACAAGTTACAGTGGTAACTATTAACATGTTTATATCTGGTTACAGACATAATGAATTGAGTGACAAAAATATTACAATTTAACTTACACGTTCTAAATTATTGACATTATCTTATATTTTAGCAAGATAATGTGGGAGAAGAGATGTAAGATGAACCGTCAGTGTCCCTTATAACACTACACCACCGCCGCCACTAGTGTTAAGCAGCAGTGTCCACTGTAACACCTGTAGTGACCACTGTAACACCTGTAGTGTCCACTGTAACACCAGCAGTGTCGACAAGACGTACCAACACTGGTATTACACATGGTAAGCCAATATATCTGGCTCAGTTATCATGTAGCACACTGTCCATGGTTCAATCCCCGGCACGGGTGGAAACATTGGGCCTTTTACCTTACACTTACTGCCCTTGTTTATCCAGTAGTAAGTAGGTACCTCGGTGTTAGGTGGGTGGCATCCTGGGGGACAAGATTGAAGGACCATAATGGAAATAAGACAAACAGTCCTTGATGACACAATGACTTTCTTGGGTTATCTTGGGTGGCTGACCCTCCAGGGTTAAAAATCCTAACAAAATCTTAAGTTACAGTAGACGTCACTGCTGGTGTCAGATACAACCGCAGTGAGCACTGTCACACCAGCAGTGAGCACTGTCACACCAGCAGTGAGCACTGTCACACCAGCAGTGAGCACTGTCACACCAGCAGTGAGCACTGTCACACCAGCAGTGAGCACTGTCACACCAGCAGTGAGCACTGTCACACCAGCAGTGAGCACTGTCACACCAGCAGTGAGCACTTACACCAGCAGTGAGCACTGTCACACCAGCAGTGAGCACTGTCACACCAGCAGTGAGCACTGTCACACCAGCAGTGAGCACTGTCACACCAGCAGTGAGCACTGTCACACCAGTAGTGATCACTGTCATACCAGCAGTGACCACTGTAACACCAGCAGTGAGCACTGTCACACCAGCAGTGATCACTGTCATACCAGCAGTAACCACTGTAACACCAGCAGTGAGCACTGTCACACCAGCAGTGAGCACTGTCACACCAGCAGTGAGCACTGTCACACCAGCAGTGAGCACTGTCACACCAGCAGTGAGCACTGTCATACCAGCAGTGAGCACTGTCACACCAGCAGTGAGCACTGTCACACCAGCAGTGAGCACTGTCACACCAGCAGTGAGCACTGTCACACCAGCAGTGAGCACTGTCACACCAGCAGTGAGCACTGTCACACCAGCAGTGAGCACTGTCACACCAGCAGTGAGCACTGTCACACCAGCAGTGAGCACTGTCACACCAGCAGTGACCACTGTAACACCAGCAGTGACCACTGTAACACCAGCAGTGACCACTGTCACACCAGCAGTGATCACTGTCATACCAGCAGTAACCACTGTCACACCAGCAGTGAGCACTGTCACACCAGCAGTGAGCACTGTCACACCAGCAGTGAGCACTGTCACACCAGCAGTGAGCACTGTCACACCAGCAGTGAGCACTGTCACACCAGCAGTGAGCACTGTCACACCAGCAGTGACACTGTCACACCAGCAGTGAGCACTGTCACACCAGCAGTGAGCACTGTCACACCAGCAGTGAGCACTGTCACACCAGCAGTGACCACTGTAACACCAGCAGTGAGCTACCCTATGCAACCTGTGCTCACCACAGAATTAGTTAAGAATTTGTTGGTAAATTATTATTGTGGCGGATGTTAGTGAGAAATGCTCATTGATCACTGAAAGTGGAATATTTGTAAGTGAAAGTAATTTGTTAATTATTGAAAATAGCTTATTGATTAGTGAATGTAGTAATACATTTAGTAGTAACATTAATTCATAAATTAGCACAGCACGTCTCGACCAATCAACACTTAGTATTGAGTGGTGTCAGTGCCAGCCCAGTGTTAGTGAACTTCTATACAGGTACACACGTACAATTATCATACCTAGTAATGTGTAAATTACCTACCAGGATAACCTAGGAATAACATTAAGTTATTTTAGCGTAGGTTAGGTGGGTTTGCTAGGTTTGGTTAATTTTTGTTTTTATCATTTACACAACAAAACATTCTAACTTGAAAACCAACATGACCGAGGTGAGTTTTTATATTATTTCTGTCAGGAGCCGTCACTGTTACCAAGTATTCACAA
Organism: Cherax destructor; assembly: GCA_009830355.1. Lineage (NCBI taxonomy): Eukaryota > Metazoa > Arthropoda > Malacostraca > Decapoda > Parastacidae > Cherax > Cherax destructor. The sequence goes on from WNWK01007078.1 coordinate 25,693, forward strand.
TGCATAAATATCCAATAGCACTGGAAAAAACACTTTAACTGTTGTGCAAATTTTCTGAGCCAGTGACCCAGTATGGGGTGGCTGTGTTGCTAGTACACTATCCCCACCATCACCCTGTACTATCTACTATCCCTACCACCACCACAACACCACCATGCATTATCTACTATCCTCATCATCACCACAACACCACCATGCATTATCTACTAACCCCACCACCACAACACCACCATGCATTATCTACTATCCCCATAATAATAATAATAATAATAATAATAGTTTATTTGGACATGATACAAAGAATTACATTTGGTTATTGAGATTACATGAGGTGTACATGCCAAAAGCCCCTAATATGCAGGGCATTTTGGGCAGACTTAAAATTAACTTACAACTAAATTGTAAGAATTTTTGTAGATAGTTTACAATGATTAAAGGTGAGTATTTAAGCTATGAAATTTGAACATAGTGTAGACATGACATTTTTTAAACATAGTTTTGTACTTTTGTCTTCATTATAAAATTAATTAAATCAGATTAAACAAATTAAAGCAATAATAATAACAAAATAATAAAAAGTTATGGTTGATAATTTATAAAATAAGTAAAGTTGCATATCTAAGTTATAAAGTTTGAATATAAGTTGAACATATCAATTAATTGTAGCAATTTATTGTAGCAATGCAACTAATTGAGTGAGATAACAATTTAAAACAATTAATTGTATTGCAGTTAGTTTACGTGGTCATTATAATGTAAGTGTTGTGGAAATAATTAGCTAAGTATATAATATTCATAACAGGTTTTACATTCATTCATTCATTCATTCATACATTACATTCAATTGATTAGTCAGGTTTTTACGTTAAGTGATTATTCTACTTTGCTGGGAATGTTTGATATGGAGCAATTAGCTTTGGGTGAGAAGGTGGTTTTTTAGCATCGTTTTGAATTGGGGTACAGGTAGGGTTTCTTTGGCAATGACAGGTAATGAATTCCAAATTTTCGTGCCTTTTATATGCATTGAGTTTTTACATAGTGTTAGATGGACACGGGGAACATCGAGTAGTGATCTGTGTCTAGTGTTATGGTCATGTGTCCTGTTAAAATTGGTAAGGAGAAGTTTGAGTGGTGGGTTAATATTTGCATAGAGTGTTCTATGTATGTAATAGGCACAGTAAATAGTATGGATGTCTTGTATGATGAGTAAGTTTAGGTTTTTGAATATTGGTGGAGTATGTTGCCTGGAGTGTGAATTTGTTATCATTCTAACTGCTGCATCATCACCACAACACCGCCATGCATTATCTACTAACCCCATCATCACCACAACACCTTCATGCATTATCTATCACCATCATCACCACGACACCACCATGCATTATCTACTAACCTCACCACCACCATGCATTATCTACTAACCTCACCACTACCACAACACCACCATGCATCATCTACTAACCCCACCACCACCACAACACCACCATGCATTATCTATTATCCCCATCATCACCACCATGCATTATCTACTAACCCCACCACCACCACAACACCACCATGCATTATCTACTAACCCCACCACCACAACACCACCATGCATTATCTACTAACCCCACCACCACCACAACACCACCATGCATTATCTACTAACCCACCACCACCACCACAACACCACCATGCATTATCTACTAACCCCACCACCACCACCACAACACCACCATGCATTATCTACTAACCCCACCACCACCACCACAACACCATGCATTATCTACTAACCCCACCACCACCACAACACCATGCATTATCTACTAACCCCACCACCACCACAACACCACCATGCATTATCTACTAACTCCACCACCACCACAACACCACCTTGCATTATCTACTAACCCCACCACCACCACAACACCACCATGCATTATCTACTAACCCCACCACCACCACAACACCACCATGCATTATCTACTATCCCCAACACTACCACAATGCCACCATGCATTATCTACTATCCCCATCATCACAACAACACCATGCACTATCTTAAACCATTTCTTGTTGTACTGTCACTTGCTTTCACTCTCAATAGTATTGTGACCATCATTATTTCTAATTCATCTATCCCTACCTCACATATGCCATTTGTGCATGGGGATCAACAGCAATTACCCACCTAAAGCCAATAATAACCCAACAAAAAGCCGCAGTAAGAATTATCACGCAATCCAACGCTAGGCAGCACCCCCCCACTCTTCAAAGACCTAAACCTACTCACTGTTCAGAACATCCATACTTACTACTCCGCTATCTACATTTATAGAACCATTAATTCCAACTTTAACCCTGAGCTAAAACACTTTCTTGACAGTTGTGACAGGACCCATAGACATAATATCAGACATAAACATCTCTTTGACATTCCCCGCGTCCGACTAAATCTATACAAAAATTCAATGCGAATAAAAGGGCCTAAAATCTGGAACTCCCTGCCTGAAAACTCTAGAACTGCAGACACAACCTCCATTTTCAAAAGCACCGTTAAAAAAATCTTATCTCACTTACGCACCCAACCGGTAGCTAACCACATGAAAACTACTTTATCTTGCACATATCCACAGCAAAATACACTTATTGATATCTGTGATTCCCCTTAATTTGCACAGTACTAACCACAGCAAAATACACTTATTGATATCTGTAATTCCCCTTAATTTGCAGTTCTAACCAAAATTCTAATTCAACTATTGCTTCATAATACTTAAGCTAGTCATAAGTTTGCCTAAGACACTCCAATACATCACCTTTATCATTAATATATAAACTAATTGCTAACTTCTTATACTAATTGTTAAATTCTCAATGTTTAAATTCCAGTACCTAAATTTTGTAAACCTAATTAATCACTACAATTATCTAACCTTACTACCTGTATAATCATTGTGTAGCTATTGAGTAAGACCTATCATAAGACTGCCTGAAAAGCCTAGGCATACCTAGGCATATTATTGGCCATCTTGTAATATCAACTTTAATGTATGTAAGTACCCCCCACCTTGTATTACATGAAATAAAGAATTTGAATTTGAATTATACAATATGTTAGGTTAAGTTTAAATTGTTCTATTATAATACTGTAATTTTTATGAAATAACTCAAAACTGTAATTATTCACTACTAAACTTCTCTACTAGACCTAATAAAGCCATATAGCATTACCTATTAATACTCATTTCTATTGTACTCACTGTCACTCACCTAATGAGCATTTAATCTGTTATAGCCTAATTAATCTTAAGTTAATTTTAAGTTTGCCCAAAATGCTCTGCATACAAGGGGTTTTCAGCATGTACACTCAACTATTATATTCCTTTGTACAACTATGTTTCATGTCAAAATAAAATATTATTATTATTATTATTATAATATATAAATAAAATAAAAAATAATTATTGTTAGGTTAAGTTCATTATACAGTATGTTAGATTAAGTTTATAATACAGTATGTTAGGTCAGGTGTGCTGTAGGTTGATCGCTATTGCACTCAGCTCACACACTGAGGTCTGGGGGTTGATCCCCCAGTATGGCTGGAAAACATTGACATGTTTCCTTAAGACACCTGCTCTCCATGTTCACCCATCAGTAAAATAGGTACCTGGGTGTTAGTCGACTGGTGTGGGTCGCATCCTGGGACAAAATTGACCTAATTTTCCCGAAATGTTCGGCATAACAAGGGGCTTTCTATATAGTAGTATGTCATTGATATCAGCTAGGCCTGTATACCTTGTACATGTACTTGTAGAAATAAAGATATTATTATTATTACAGTAGACCGTCATTTAACACGGTAGTTACGTTCCAGAAAATGCCGTGTTAGGTAAAACAGTGTTAGATAAACTGAAGAACTTATAGGGAAAATAGGGTTACGTTCCTGGGAGCCCCAAAAAAGCCAAACAACTTTTTTTTTTTAGACCTCCAGATCTTACAAATATAAAAGGAATATGTAATTTTAGTTCATTGTGATGTATTATGTTGTTTTTACTGCTTAACCTTTTGACTGTTTCGGTCATATATATACGTCTTACGAGCCAGTGTTTTGGACGTATATATACAGTCAACCCTCCGTTTTCGTGTATCTCCGTTATCGGTGATTTCAGTTTTCGGGCACTTTTTTCGTGGAAATATTGGCTCTGTTTTTAGTGATTGGCTCCGTTTTCGTTGATGGTACGGAACCTGTCCAGTGCCCAGTGCACATACAAAGCCCGGAAGCCCGCCTCCCACGCATATTCTCAGGCAGTGTAGCATTGTTTCTGGTTGAGTGAACATTATCCTATGAGTTCATACAAAGCATTTCTTAACAATCCATTGTTTTTGGCCCTTGATTATTGTGTGTGACTGCTAAATAAACCACCATGGGCCCAAAGAAAGCTCCTAGTGCCAGTCCTTTGGTAAAGAAAGTGAGGAACACCATAGAATTAAAGAAAGAAATCGTAGCAAAGTATCAAAGTGAAGTCGATAAAGGCTATAGCGCCAGCCAGTGATAAAGTGTAGCACTAACAGTGTAGCAAGTAAGTTAAGCGATTAAGCGATAGAAAAATGATGACACGAAACTTAACTCCTCCATTGTTGTTTGAGGAATATAGGGGCACTGAGACCAGAGCTGCCCTCTTCCATCATCACCTCCAAGATAAGTGTAAATACTTCTTATTTATAGTGTAAATATTTCTTATTTATAGTGTAAATATTTCTTATTTATAAATTACGTACATTGTTTCAGTGTGAAATACTGGTGGTGCCTCCACCACCACTATATGTATGGCTTATGGTCAGTGGCCCTTATAAACCCAACAACAGTAACACTATCACCAGTCCTCACATTCATAATGACATATTTTATTCATTCTAGAGTATATATATCATGTTTCTATGTTATTAATATTGTTTATTATGTCATATTAGATGAATTGTGATAGATAAATAAGCTGTATAGCTGATATTAGTGTCAAATTGAAGCATTTTGTCCTGCCTCCAAACAAACTTGCCTCCCTCTTTCCTCCTCTCCATCTTCCATACACCAAAACAAGAGTTGCCAATAAAAATAAGTGTGATGTTAAATGTTCATTTATACATGTTATTAGTGTTTTATATTTATTTGTCATTCTTTTCTGTATGTAAATCTATATTTAATCTAAATTTTTTTTTTTTTTAATACTCCTGGGTGTCTGAAACAAATTACAGTGAACTCCCTGACTTTTGAACATTCTTCATTCCAGAATGCTGTTCAAGTGCTGTTACCAAACAAATTTATTCCCATAAGGAATGATGTAAATTAGATTAGTCTATTTCACACCCCCAAAAATACACTTATAAAAGCACTTACAATAATAAACTTACATAAAAGGGCGAGTTTGGAGTGTTCGAATAGCGAGGGTCCACTGTAATTGAATTTACATTATTTCTTATGGGGAAAATGGTTTCAGTTTTCGATGATTTCAGTTTTAGTCGATCCCACTGGAATGGATTAAACATGAAAACCGAGGGTCCACTGTACTCAAAAATTCTAGCGGCTTCAAATCAAGTGGGAGAAAGCTGGTAGCCCCACATGTGAGAGAATGGGTCTGTGTGGTCAGTGTGCACTGTATAAAAAAAATCCTGCAGCACGCAGTGCATAATGAGAAAAAAAAAACTCCGACCGTGTTTTTGGATTAAAACGCTGACTTTGAGGTGTATTTTCGTATAGTATTCATGGCTGTATTCTCTTTTTTTGTGGTCTCATTTGATAGAATGGAAAACTTATTACAGAAATAGAGATGATTTTGATTAGATTCATGATGAAAACGACCTTGAAATTGAGCTCAAAGTACAGTGGACCCCGAATTACGTCATTATTTCATTCCAGAATGCTGTTCAAGTGCCGTTACAGAACGAATTTGTTCCCATAAGGAATAATGTAAATTAGATTAGTCCTTTTAGACCCCCAAAAATACACTTACTAAAGCACTTACAAAAGTACACTTACATAATTGTTCGAGTTTGGAGCAGTACGTAATCCGGGGGTCCACTGTAGTAGATTTGTTCGATTTTTGCCAATGTTCAAGAGTTAACAAATCACGCCACACGTCCAATACACGTCAACTGGTGAGTCTAATATTCTTTCACAAGTGCACTGATATTATTTATACCATTTTTACAATAATGCAGTAGTCTGCATAACAGTAAATCTATTTTTTGTGTGAATAAAAAATCAAAATAGAAAGCAAGAGTAATATAAGAGGGGCCTAAAGACATGACTAATGAACAGAGAAAATCTTATTTTAGTGCCAGGAATGCCTGCATTGTTTATTCTGGACCCTATTTTGAAATTTACATCTTTTTTATTTTGCATGAAATTGGCCAAATTGCCAATTTCTGACCACTTTATTGGGTAGTTGAAATCGGTAAATTGGCTGTTTCTTGTACTCAATCGATAGAACAAATGGAGTTCTAAAGAAATAGCTATGAGTTTGGTCGACTGGAACAATGGAATTGGCCGAAAATAGGGCTCAAAGTCGGCAAAATTGTCCATGCATATATATCGCCGAGATCACTAACTTTTGGTGTCATTATCACCGGGAAAAGATTCTCTATCATTTCATAAGAAAAAATAATTTTTTTTTTTTAGAATATTTTGTGACATAGAATGACTGTTTTAGAAATGGGATTGCGACAGTTAAAGGGGTTAAGACTACAAATGCAACATAAATAATAGTATTTCTTACCTTAAATTGTGGGTGTTGGTGTTTGTCGATGATTGTGAAGAGAGTGGAGAGTTATGCTGTGGCCCTACTGGGCTGAGGTGGATGGTAGAAGTTCTGGTACTGAAGTCGATGGTTGTACTGGAGTGTACATAAATTCTGTAATGGATTTCTTTTCTATTTTACCCTGCAGTACATTATACAACTGACTGTAAAGCATCAGCTGCTCTAGACACTGTTTCAGGGTCCTCTTCAGTGAAAAAGTCTAACTTTAAGTCAAGTCAATCAGTCAGTCAAATCAGTCAATCAAGTCAGTAAGTCATTCAGTAAATCACACAAACTCATATTTACCTCATTTTATATGCACAAAGTGATGCTTCATTATGGCCACAGGTTATCCCCTCTCGCAAACTGAACCGTGTTAAATTTACCCTTTCAGGGTCCAAGCCGTAGATCTACGCATTGTCCACAGGGTCCAAGAATTTTCAATTTTTTTTTTCTTTTTTTTCTTATGAAATGGTAGAGAATCTTTTTATGGAGGTAATAAAACAAAAAGTACGAAATTTGGTGGAAAATTGACGAAATTACACTATCACGAATTTGACTGTCAGTGATATTTACATATTGGCAATTTTGCCCACTTTGACTCCTATTTTAGGCCAATTACATTATTCCAATTGACCAAATTCTTAGCTATTTCATTAGTATTACTTCTATTCTATCGATTGAGCACAAGAAATCGCCCAGTCAACTGTTTCATCTACAAAATAAAGTGATTGGAAATTGGTAATTTAGCCAATTTAAATCAAAGTTCAAAATACAGTAGATCGTCATTTAGTACGAGATTATGGTGCATGTTATGGGTATTGCACGATTGAAGAATTGCGGCACATTATTATCTAACATGACGTAAAAATTATATTACACGGTTCGTGGGAGGGGAAAAATTTTTGAACGCACGGTAGCCCGCGGTGGGTTAAACCATTGAGTCAGTGGGGGTCCTACTGAGGGTGGCTATGAGCCACATCAAGTGTTTAATGCTGACGAGAGAAGTGTTTTCTGGAAGAAAATGCCAACACGAACTTATATCAGTCAGCAAGGGAAAAGTGCACCAGGCTTCAAGACAGCAAAGGATCGCTTCACCTTGCTCCTTTGTGGTAATGCATCAGGTGATTTCAAGTGTAAGCCCAATCCTCGTGCTTAGAGGAAAAGGGAATTTGTTTTTCCTTCCTGCAAACTGTAAGTTTATTCAGATACACGGGGCCAGGAGCTGAGTCTCGACCCCTGCAACCACAATCAGGTGAGTACAGTTACATTGATTATCATACATAGCAGCATGTGTAGAGAACCTAGGATAACCCAAAAAAAAGTCAGACAGAATGGAAATAAGTCACTCTGACTTTTTTGGGTTATCCTAGGTTCTCTACACATATGCTGCTATGTATGATAATCTTTGTAGCTGTATCTGTGTATACCTGAATAAACTTACTTACAGTTTGCGGGAAGGAAAAACAAATAACCATTCCCACAAGCAGCCGCCTTGTTGTTGTTCAGCGGACACCACCGGCCTTCCCCAGCCACCCTGGACCCCACCATCCCAGCATTCATACGTATTTCATACGCGTCAAAAAAAAAGTCCTCTGCTACAAGCCAGCTGTGTTTGTGAAGAATGAGAGTGAGTGAATTGTGTTTTGATCTTTAAATTACTATACGTGTACTCAGCAATGAATTAGTGTTGTAGTAAGAAAAGGTACTAGTCTATTTAATTACTATAAATTCGTTAGAACAAGAATTCAACAAGCAATCAACCCGTGTGCTGCAATCAAGTGTTTGTCAAGAAAAAGGTATAAGCATTTAAGTCTTAGAATTACGAGAAAACAAAGTATTAGAAAGACATAACCTGGCTGTAATGAATGTTACTTGTACACTAAAAGAGGTAAACATAGTTTGACTTGACTTGACTTGACTTACTGAATGACTTGACTGACTTACTGAATGACTTGACTGACTTACTGAATGACTTGACTGACTTACTGAATGACTTGACTGACTTACTGAATGACTTGACTGACTTACTGAATGACTTGACTGACTTACTGAATGACTTGACTGACTTACTGAATGACTTGACTGACTTACTGAATGACTTGACTGACTTACTGAATGACTTGACTGACTTACTGAATGACTTGACTGACTTACTGAATGACTTGACTGACTTACGGAATGACTTGACTGACTTACGGAATGACTTGACTGACTTACGGAATGACTTGACTGACTTACGGAATGACTTGACTGACTTACGGAATGACTTGACTGACTTACGGAATGACTTGACTGACTTACGGAATGACTTGACTGACTTACGGAATGACTTGACTGACTTACTGAATGACTTAAAGTTAGACACTCAATACAACCATCGACTTCAGTTCCAGAACCTCTACTATCCACCTCAGCTCAGTAGGGCCACAGCATAACTCTCCACTCTCTTCATAATCATCCACAAACACCAGCACCCACAATTTAAGGTAAATACGTACTATTATTTCTGTTACATTTGTAGTCTTAAGCAGTAAAAACAACATAATACATCATGATAATGAACTACAATTATATATTCACTTTTATTTTTGTAAGATCTGATGGTCTAAAAAAAACTTGTTTGGCTTTTTGGGGACTACCAGGAACGTAACCCTATTTTTCCCATAAGTTCTTTTAATTATCTAACACAAAATTATCTAACACGACATTTTCAGGAACGTAACTACCGTGCTAAATGACGATCTACTGTATTCCAATTTCAAAATAGGGTGCATAATAAACAATGCAGGCATTCCTGGCATTAAACTAACATTTCCTCTGCTCATTAGTTATGTTTTCAGTCTTTACAAATAAATTCCATTTTTATTTTTTATTCACATAATGAATTTTTATTCAAACCAAAAAATGGAAGATTTACTGTTATGCAATATTGTAATAATTGTACAAATAATATCACCACATTTGTGAACGTATATTAGACCCACCAGCTGCCGCATATTAGACATGTGAGGTCATTTGTTTACTCTTGAACATAGGCAAAAAATTAACATTTCTGCTATTTTGAGCTCAGTTTCAAGCCATTTGCAGTACTAAAACCAATCAAAATCATCTCTATATCTGTAATATATCTTCCATTCTATCAAATGAGACCAAGAAATTGCAAGTGTTTCTTCGTATACAAAGTACAGTGGACCCCCGCTATTTGAACGGCTCGGCAATAGAACATATCATTATTAGAACAAGAAAATCGATATCGCCATGCAAACAAAATATCACGATTCGAACAAGTGCGTCCATCACCTGTCCGCCCAGGCGCTTGGAGAGCCAGTCCCGCATTGTTTACACTCGAGAGAACATTACCCTGCACTCTCATGCAGACATTTCACACTTAATTATAATTGTTTGGAGTTTGTTCATTAAGTGTGAGGCAGTGGTGGTAGAGGCAGTGGTGGTAGAGGCAGTGGTGGTAGAGGCAGTGGTGGTAGAGGCAGTGGTGGTAGAGGCAGTGGTGGTAGAGGCAGTGGTGGTAGAGGCAGTGGTGGTAGAGGCAGTGGTGGTAGAGGCAGTGGTGGTAGAGGCAGTGGTGGTAGAGGCAGTGGTGGTAGAGGCAGTGGTGGTAGAGGCAGTGGTGGTAGAGGCAGTGGTGGTAGAGGCAGTGGTGGTAGAGGCAGTGGTGGTAGAGGAAGTGGTGGTAGAGGCAGTGGTGGTAAGGCAGTGGTGTAGAGGCAGTGGTGGTAGAGGCAGTGGAGGTGGTAAGGCGGAGGCAGTGGTGGTAGAGGCAGTGGTGGTAGAGGCAGTGGTGGTAGAGGCAGTGGTGGTAGAGGCAGTGGTGGTAGAGGCAGTGGTGGTAGAGGCAGTGGTGGTAGAGGCAGTGGTGAGTAAACAAGATTAAATGAAGGTTCGGAGTTTTGTAAACAAACCAGTTGTTGTTGCTGTAACCAGCCTGACACGTATGATTTCTGTTCACTCCTTGAAGCTGACTGGAAGTGATCTAATGCAGATAGCATTACAAACTCTGTTTTCTCTTATACTAACACGTCTGAAGGAGGAAAGAATGGGAAGATGTTTTCACAGCTGTAGTGAGAATGCCTGCCACCACCATCCTTCCCAGCCATCACATTCGTAATGACATATTTTATTCATTCTAGAGTGTATATCAGGTTTTTATGTTATTTATATTGTTTATTATGTCATATTAGATGAATTGTGATAGATAAATAAGCTACTGTATTGAGTTGATAATAGCTTCACAGTGAAGTACTATTTTGTCATGCCTCCTGACAGCAGGAACGGATTAATTGTATTTCCATTATTTCTTATGGGAAAAATTAAATCGCCACTCGAACATTTCGCGTTGAGAACTAGCTCCTGGAACGGATTAAGTTCGAATAGCGGGGGTCCACTGTATATGAAAAAACACTGCAAAGTCGCTATTTTAATCGAAAATTGCGGTTTCAGTTTTTTTTCTCTCATTATGCACTGTGTGCTGCAGGATTTGTTTTATGTGGTGCACACTTACCACATAGATGTATTCTCTCATATCTAGGCCCAAATTTGCCGCTTAAAGCTTATCTGAGTGAGCTGAGCTCATGACGTAGAACTACGGTTTGGACCCTGAACTCAAAGCTGTAGAACTACGGCACGGACCCTGAAAGGGTTAAGCCATTAATCGATAGAAAAATGACGACACGAAACTTAACTCCTCCATTGTTGTTTGAGGTATAGGGTGACTGACAACACCGCCGTGTGTCTGGTGGCCATCACTATTTAAGGCGTATCTTTCAGTGGCCCTCATACACCCAACAACAAACACCACAACACCAGTTCTCGCATTCGTAATGATATTTTATTCATTCTAGAGTATATGTCATGTTTCTATGTTATTAATATTGTTTATTATGTCATATTAGATGAATTGTGATAGATAAATAATAATAATAATAATTTTATTAAGACATGATACAATGTTGTACTACATAGTTAGGTATAAATGAGGTGTACATGCCAAAAGCCCCTAATATGCTGAGCATTGTGGGCATTCTTACGATTAATTAACAGTAGACTACATGGTAAAAAATTATGGTTGATAATTTAACAAAATAAGTAAAATTGTGTATTTAAGTTGTAAAATTTGAATATAAGTTGAACATCATAATTTATTAATTGCAGCAATGCAATTAATTGAATCAGATCAAACAAATTAAAACAATTACAGTGGAACCCCGGTTAACAAAAAAAATTCATTGCAGAAGCCTGCTCAAGTGCCATTACTGAACGAATTTACTTCCTTAAGAAAAAATGTCATTTAGGTTAGTCTATTTCAGACCCCCAAAAATACACTTCCACAAGCACTTACAATATTATACTTACATAATTGCACGATTTTTGGGGTGTTCGTTAACCGGGGTTCCACTGTAGTTGTATTGCAATTACAGTTTATATGGTAATTATGTAAGTTACACAGAGTACAAAAGAGTGAATTATTTTATTTGTTAATGTTATAGAAGCAGGGTTAGCTCAGTATGCATTATTTATAACAGGTTTTTTCATTTAAGTGATTAATCCTGCACTCTGAAGGAGGGGTGTTAATGTTGCAGTTTTATAACTGTAGTGTAAAGCACCCCTCTGGCAAGACAGTGATGGAGTGAATGATGATGAAAGTTTTTCTTTTTCGGGCCACCCTGCTTTGGTGGGAATCAGCCATTGTGTTAATAAAAATAAAATATGTTAGATATTGTGCACTTAGGTTTGGGTGAGAAGGTGGTTTTTTAGCAGCGTTTTGAATTGAGGTACAGGCAGGGTTTCTTTGGCAATCACAGGTAATGAATTCCAAATTTTCGGGCCTTTTATGTGCATTGAGTTTTTGCATAGTGTTAGATGGACACGGGGAACATCGAGGAGTGATCTGTGTCTAGTGTTATGGTCATGTGTCCTGTTAAGGTTGGTAAGGAGAAGTTTGAGTGGTGGGTTTATATTTGCATTTAGTGTTCTATGTACACACACAACCCGCACATATAAAAGACAGGAGCTTACGACGACGTTTTGGCCCGACTTGGACCATTTACAAAGTCACACTAACACACAGAGACGGGCCGAAACGTCGTCGTAAGCTCCTCTCTTTTATATGTGCGGGTTGTGTGTGTATTGTTCCAGTCACGGTATTGTGCCTTTTTGTTATTTGTGTTCTATGTATGTAATAGGCACAGCAGAAAGTATGGATGTCTTGTATGGTGAGTAAGTTTAGATTTTTGAATATTGGTGGAGTATGTTGTCTGGAGTGTGAATTTGTTATCATTCTAACTGCAGCCTTTTGTTGTGTTATTAAAGGTATGAGATGAGTTATTGAAGTTGAGCCCCATGCGCAGATTCCATAGGTGAGGTAGGGGTAAATGAGTGAGTGATATAGGATAAGGAGAGCTGGTTGTGGAACATAGTACCGTATCTTGGATAGTATTCCCACGGTCTTGGAGACTTTCTTGGACTTGGACTTGGACTTTCTTGGAGTTTATATTAGTGTCATTTTGAAGGACTATCTTGTCCTGTCCACAAACACACACCCCTGTTGCTGGCACAATTCCAAACATTCGTCAGTAACAGAACTCTCTGGAACACTTTTTTGAGCAACAGGGGTCCAGTGACTCTCAAGCTTGTCCTAGTGGCATTAAAAAACAAAGAAGGGAAGTAACCCAGGAAGAGGACTTGGTACGTGAAGTGTTAATGGAAGGGGATTCCCCTTCCAAACACTAGCAACTACTCCTTCCTCTCCCTTACTCCCATCTTCCACACATCATCAACTCTTCAATAAAGGTAAGTGTCAAGTTATTACTGTTTTATGTACTTTATATCTCATTCTTTTCTGTGTAATTTAATGTGGAAACAATATTTATTTTAATACTTTTGGGTGTCTCAAACGGATTAATTGAATTTCCATTATTTCTTATGGGGAAAATAGATTCGAATTACAGTAGAACGTCATTTAGCACGAGATTATGTGGCACGTTACCGGTATAGCACGATTTAAGATTTGCGACACATTATCATCTTACACGACGTAAAGATGATATTAAACGGTTCGGCAGGTGGGGAAAAATTTTGAGCGCATGGTTATTTGCTGCCTAAGAATCCTCATGCTTTGAGGAAAAGGGAATTTGTTTTTCCTTCCTGCAAACTAAGTTTATTCAGATACATGGGCCAGGAGCTGAGTCTCGACCCCTGCAACCACAATTAGGTGAGTACAGTTACATACATTATAATAAATAGCAGCATATGTGTAGAGAACCTAGGATAACCCAAGTCAGTCAATGGAAATACTGTCACTCTGACTTTTTTGGGTTATCCTAGGTTCTCTACACATATATGTATGATAATCTTCGTAACTGTATCTGTGTATACCTGAATAAACTTACTTACAGTTTGTGGGAAGGAAAACAAATAACCATTCTCACAAGCAGTCTTGTTACTACTACTGTTGTGGTTCAGCAGACACCACCCGCCTTACCCAGCCACCACAGACCCCACCATCCCAGCATTCGTACGTATTTCATACGCGTCAAGAAGTCCTGGCTACAAGCCAGCTGTGTTTGTGAAGAATAAAATAAGAGTGAATTGTGTTTTGATCTTGAATTAATGAAGAAAACAAAGATATTAGACAAGACATAACCCGTGGCCGTAATGAAGTGTTACTTGTACACATAAAAAGATGTAAACATAAGTTTGTGTGACTGACTGACTGACTTGACTGACTGACTTGACGAGACTGACTGACTAGACTGAATGAACTGACTGAGCCTGAATGACTGACTGACTAACTTGACTGACTGAAACTGATGACTGACTGAATGACTTGACTGACTGACTGACATGACTTGACTGACTGAGCTGACTGACTGAATGACTTGACTGACTGACTGAATGACTTTGACTGACTGAATGACTTGACTGACTGAATGACTGCTGACTGACTGAATGACTTGACTGACTGACTGATGACTGACTGACTGACTGACTGAATGACTTGACTGACTGACTGAATGACTTGACTGACTACTGAATGACTTGACTGACTGACTGAATGACTTGACTGACTAATGACTGACTTATGACTGACTGACTGACTTGAATGACTGACGTGACTTACTGAATGACTTGACTGACTACTGAATGACTTGACTGACTTACTGAATGACTTGACTGACTTACTGAATACGACTTGACTGAAGACTTGACTGACTACTGAGCTTGACTGACTTACTGAGCACTGACTCTGAATGGACTGACTTACTGAGCTTCTATTTGACTGATTGATGATATTACTGAATGACTTGACTGACTTACTGAATGGCTTGACTGACTTACTGAATGGCTTGACTGACTTACTGAATGACTTGACTGACTTACTGAATGGCTTGACTGACTTAATGACTGACTTAATGACTGACTGACTGACTTACTGACTGACTTGACTGACTTAAAGTTAGACACTCAGTTCAACCATCGACTTCAGTTCAAGAACTTCTACTATCCACCTCAGCCCAGTAGGGCCACAGCATAACTCTCCACTCTCTTCACAATCATCCACAAACACCAGCACCCACAATTTAAGGTAAATACTATTATTTCTATTACATTTGTAGTCTTAAGCAGTAAAAACAACATAATACATCACGATAATGAACTACAATTACATATTCACTTTTATTTTTGTAAGATCTGTTGGTCTAAAAAAAACTTGTTTGGCTTTTTGGGGACTTCCAGGAACGTAACCCTATTTTTCCCATTAGTTCTTTTAATTATTTAACACAAAATTATCTAACACGACTTTTTCAGGAACTTAACTATCGTGCTAAATGACGTTCTACTGTAAGTTAAAATCGGTTTACGATAAGCCCTCTGGAACGGATTAATATTGTAATCTGGGGATCCACTGTAATGTATGCCCCTTACCAAGATATGGTGCCATCATTGTTTTCACTACATCAACTGACATACCCAATAACATCCTGGTATCTTTCAATGTTTTACTTCCCGTGTATTCAATTATGTCCAATACCAGGCCACTCTCACAGTCACAGAGTACAAAGAGTTTTATACGAAAGCGTTTCCTCTTGCTCGGTATGTATATACTGCTTGAACGACAGTCTGCCTTTGAACAAAATCAAAGACTCTTCAATTACAAGATTCTTGAATGGATAAAAGTTCATGTTGAACTTTTGTTTCAGATTCATAAAAACATTTCTATTCTTGTATAACCTGTCATTTCTGTCAGGCCTGGTTTTGTCAGAGAAGTGCAACATACATAACAGTAAAATGAATATGTTCACTGGGATGATTTCACTGAAGGCCGGGGTACAAATTAGCCAATCTGTGGACCAGTATGATTTTATATTATGCTTATAGACATGAGGCATAAGCATTATTGTTGCAAAAAACAAATATATTTCAGCCACAGTTTTCTCTTTCCACCTGTGTAGTCTTGACTGTGGTGATATGATCGTATTTGCCATGGTGTACTCAAAATACTTGTTACTTTCCCTGACAATATTTTCCATCAAGGGCTGGTCAAAGAATAGTTCAAAGAATTCCAGTTTACTTGCAGTGTTTCTGAGGGAACAAGTTGGTAGGATTCCACTTTGAGTGTCATCAAACTGATGGGGATTGGGAACAAAATTGGGATTTTGCTGCCAATCCCAGATGCGGTTTGCTGGTGGATACTGGACATTATAAGCTGGTTGTGGTTGTAGTTGTGGTTGTGGTGTGGGGTGGATGAAGCTCCACTTTGTCCTGGATATGAGTCAGCGGCGTGGGTCCCAGCCTGGGCTGGCGCATCATGCTGTGTGCCCGTGGCACCACCACCACTATCATGACCATTACCAACACCTACTGATGTCTGTGGTCTATCCATACCAAGTGTAGCCACATCATCCTCACTTTCACTGTCTAGTCCAGGTGTAGGGCCACGGGATGTACTCCGGGATGTACTCCGTCCCCTTGGAATTGCATATGGTACACTACCCAAGCACATGCGGCAGCGTATATACTGACGCTTCACTGGTGAATATGATTCATCACTATCACTACTTGAATGGTCATCAAGAGCAATAAAATCAAAGTCCACGTCACTATCATCACCATTACTCAAGTCTGAGGCCTGGCCAGGCGAAAATATTAGTTTTCTTTTGCGATGAGGTGCAACTGAACATGATTGAGACTCACCAGGACCTGAGGTAGAAGGTTGAGGGTCGTCAGGATTTTTGGCATTATTTTTGATATCCTGATCATTGCTTTCAGTCACAAATTGATCAAAACCATAGAATTCGTCTTCAGATCCACTTCCTTCAGTGTTAGAACTATCAGTTAGGAAGAGGAGAGTCCCAATTTGCCTTAGAGTAAGAGCTGCCTTGCCTCAAGGCATGGTGAACAAAGCGTACTGAGGTGGCATTCCCACAATGCCATGCAGGTGCCAAGATTTTTTGTTTACTGCACACACTGACCATGCAGACCCATTCTCTTAGATGTAGGACTACCAGCCTACTCACGCTAAATTTGAGGCCGCTAGAATTTTGACGTAGTTCTATGGTTTGGACCCTGGCTCCAAAGAGGTAGAACTATGGGACGGACCCTGAAAGGGTTAATACAGATATGAATTCAATCACAAAAAAATTACCTGGGAATAATATAAACAATAGCTCAAACTATAATGAATAGTGGAAGTCATCAGTACAGCAGTGGTAAACTAATACCAGTGTTTCTTGTGCAAATATATACAGTAGGGCCCCACTTATATGGCAGGTTAGGTTCCAGGCTACTGCTGGAAAGCAGACTTTGCCGGAAAGCAGAACTCCATTTTTTCCATTTATAAATGCCAGATAGCAAGTTTACACTAACATATATTAAGTTAACAATAGAACTAGGCATTAAAAAGTAAAATACAGTGGACCCTCGCCATTCGAATTTAATCCGTTCCATGAGCTTGTTCTTAACGTGAAATGTTCGAAAGGCGATTTAATTTTTCCCATAAGAAATAATGGAAATACAATTAATCCGTTCCTGCTGTCAGGAGGCATGACAAAATAGTACTTCACTGTGAAGCTATTATCAACTCGACAGCTTATTTATCTATCACAATTCATCTAATATGACATAATAAACAATATAAATAACATAAAAACCTGATATACACTCTAGAATGAATAAAATATGTATGTCATTACGAATGTGGTGGCTGGGAAGGATGGTGGTGGCGAGCATTCTCGCTACAGCTGTGAAAACATCTTCCCATTCTTTCCTCCTTCAGACGTGTTAGTATAAGAGAAAACGGAGTTTGTAATGCTATCTGCATTAGATCACTTCCAGTCAGCTTCAAGTAGTGAACAGAAATCGTACGTGTCAGGCTGGTAACAGCAACAACAACAACTGGTTTGTTTACAAAACTCCCTCCCGAACCTTCATTTAATCTTGTTTACTCACCACTGCCTCTCACCACTACCTCAACCACCACTGCCTCAACCACCACTGCCTCAACCACCACCTCAACCACCTGCCTCAACCACCACTGCCAACCACCACGCCTCAACCACCACTGCCTCAACCACCACTGCCTCAACCACCACTGCCTCAACCACTGCCTCAACCACCACTGCCTCAACCACCACTGCCTCACCACACTGCCTCACCACCACTGCCTCAACCACCACTGCCTCTCACCACCACTGCCTCTCACCACCACTGCCTCTCACCACACTGCCTCTCACCACCACTGCCTCTCACCACCACTGCCTCTCACCACCACTGCCTCTCACCACCACTGCCTCTCACCACCACTGCCTCTCACCACCACTGCTCTCTCCTCACCACCACTGCCTCTCACCACCACTGCCTCTCACCACTGCCTCTCACCACCACTGCCTCTCACCACCACTGCCTCTACCACCACTGCCTCTCACCACCACTGCCTCTCCCACCCACTGCCTCTACACCACTGCCTCCCCCACTGCCTCCCACCACTGCCTCACCACCACTGCCTCCACCACTGCCTCACCACCACTGCCTCACCACCACTGCCTCACCACTGCCTCACCCCCTGCCTCAACCACCACTGCCTCAACCACCACTGCCTCAACCACCACTGCCTCAACCACCACTGCCTCTACCACTGCCTCTACCACCACTGCCTCTCACCACTGCCTCTACCACCACTGCCTCTACCACCACTGCCTCTACCACTGCCTCTACCACCACTGCCTCTCACCACTGCCTCAACCACCACTGCCTCAGCCACCACTGCCTCTCACCACTGCCTCTACCACCACTGCCTCTACCACCACTGCCTCTCACCACTGCCTCTACCACCACTGCCTCTACCACCACTGCCTCTACCACCACTGCCTCTACCACCACTGCCTCTACCACCACTGCCTCTACCACCACTGCCTCTACCACCACTGCCTCTACCACCCCTGCCTCTACCACCACTGCCTCTACCACCACTGCCTCACACTTAATGAACAAACTCCAAACAGTTATAATTAAGTGTGAAATGTCTGGATGAGCGTGCAGGGTATTGTTCTCTCGAGTGTAAACAAGGAGGGACTGGCTCTCCAAGCGCCTGGGCGGACAGGTGATGGACACACTTGTTCCAATTGTGATATTTTGTTCGCATGACGATATCGATTTTCTTGTTCTAATGACGATTTGTTCGACTGCCGAGCCGTTCGAATAGCGGGGGTCCACTGTACACACACAGTACACTCATTATTTACCTCAAAATATTTGTAATCTTAATGTAGGGCAAAAGGTGAGTAGTATTTACTGTAAGAAGTCACCCCACCCACACATACTATACTATGATGCTTAACCCTTTGAGGGTCGCAAGCCCCTCTTCGAATCTCTTTCTCAGGGTCGCAGAATTTAAAAAAAAAAAATTATTTTTTCTTATGAAATGATAGTTTTTTTTTTTCTAAATCTAATAGGCTAAAAAAAAACATTTTTGCGATCAATACTTACCGAGATATAGAGGATTGAAGTTGACCAAAATTGAACCGCTTTCGGCAACATCGCTGACTTCCGGTTGGCCGGTAATTTTTTTTTTCTTTCTTGGAGTTGTTTTCTTATCATTTTTTTTTTTTTTTCAAATAACTTTTATGGCCTGTGAGACCAATATAAGTGCTGTTTTTCAAATATTCACTCGCTAATTACACAATAATGACATAAAGTTTGTTCTCACTATTTTGTTTACATAATATATTTACAAACACTTACAATGAAAATTATTGTTTATTATTATTGTTCAATCATATATATACATACATAGTCACTGGACATGTTTCTAGAAGTTCTGCAGCCTGTGGAAGTCTCTGAAACATGGTTCCATGCACAGTGGTGTTTTACATTCCACACACATAAATCGAGTGTCTCTGCGTTGTTGTGAGCGTTTTTTTGTATGTGCACAGACAAAACACCTCTTCTGAGCCTTTTTCTTGCAAGCAGTAGCAGGCAGTTTTGTTAGGAAGTGTTCACCAGGCCTCAGACGAGAGGGTAGGTGTTGATAACTTGGTGGGCGGTTTTCTATTGCAGGTGTTGCTCCTTGGTACTTGAATATTATTTGTCTGATGACAGACAAACAAAATTCGCCATATTGTGGTTTGTTTGTGGTCTTCAACTTATAAATGTTATAAGCATTGAGCATGGTAATGTCCAGAATGTGAAAAAAAGAGTTTTATGTATCACTTATAACTCTTGCGAACACAATCAGCAAACCCAATCTGCATGTTTGTTACGATCAGGGCTTCATTTATTAGCCTGTTTTGCCCCGTCGTAACAAGTTATGTAATTAAGCTTTAATTGTTTCATCTTTAGAGAAATTCATTATAGTATTAGGGTAAGTTTTTAGGAGATTGACCCAAGCAAGTAAAATTTGAGAAATTTAATATAAAAGAATTCATATAATTATTCAGTGTAATACATCATGATACACTATTCGAAAACATTCGATATATGACTTTACTTGTTTCTGTACAATAATCATACTCAATGACATGAGTTTTATACAAGTAATATTTTACATTAACGTTTCGCAATACAATAACTGAGACTATTGCCTCAATAAAGGCAGAGAAGTATAAAATATCAATTGAAACCTCAAATACATTTTCTTGAGACAATAATTCCGAATACTGACCAAAGCTCTGCTAATACAAGCTATCACCGTAAGTCGTGGATGAATACACAATTTGCAAACCATACTAGAGACTTAACAAACCCTCTTAAAGGAGGAATAACTTCCCAAGCCTACTCCAAAGAGCGTATGATTCAAAGAGCGTATGATTACTCTTGTGAAAGTCAGTGAACATACTCCTGGTCAGGAGTGGATGTGTGAACCTACTGCCAATACCACGGTGTGGTAAGCTCAAGTTAGGTCGGTCACGTGACAGAGGGGGGAGGCCGGCTGGTACGTAAACAAGTAACCGGGAGTATGACTAGTGGTCTCCCACTACATGACCAGCACAGTAAAACTTTAACATTGTAAAACATAAAATTACAATGTAACAACCTACCTAAAACATAGCTTTGGTATAAAGTTGTTTGTGCTTTGTGATTGCTACAGTGGTCTTGTATTGGATATTATTGTGTACACTGGAAGTTATACATTGCAAGATACCAGGAAGTTATTGGGTATCTCTGGTGATGTGGTTAGAACAATGATGGAACCATATCTTGGTAAGGGGCATATATTATATACTGATAACTGGTAACAATGTTACATTTGTCCACTAAGCCCATATTGAGGTTGTAGTCCAACACAGCTGCAGGTTTTAGAATGGGTTCATTGGTCTCTCTATTCAGCCTGCTAGTGTCTGTCATTTCGTTAGGGTGAACTGATGACAACAGTGTGACATCTCGTTTGTCATGCCACCGAAATGCCATGATGTCATTGGCAGCAAACGCCTGCACCTCACCTCTATGAGTGCCTGCATTGAACCTAGGCATATGTTTACAATTTCCACGCACTGTACCGCACACATCTGTCATGTTCACTCGCAAAAAATCACTGAGGGAGGGGCTTGTGTACCAGTTATCAGTATATAATATATGCCCCTTACCAAGATATGGTTCCATCATTGTTCTAACCACATCACCAGAGATACCCAATAACTTCCTGGTATCTTGCAATGTATAACTTCCAGTGTACACAATAATATCCAATACAAGACCACTGTAGCAATCACAAAGCACAAACAACTTTATACCAAAGCGTTTCCTCTTGCTTGGTATAGTATACTGCTTGAACGACAGTCTACCTTTGAACAAAATCAATGACTCATCAATAACAAGCTTCATGAAGGGATAAAAATCCATATTGAATTTCTGTTTCAGGTACACAAACACATTCCTAATCTTATATAACCTGTCGTTTCTGTCAGGCCTGGTTTTGTCTGAGAAGTGTAACTTACGTAACAGTAGCACAAATCGATTCACTGATGATATTATATCACTGAAACCTGGTGTTGCAATCAGGCGGTCTGTCGACCAGTATGATTTGACATTGTGCTTATACACATGTGGCATAAGCATTATTGTGGCAAAGAAAAGATACATCTCAGCCACAGTTGTCTCTTTCCACTGGTGTAGACGTGATTTTGGTGAAAGAATTGTGTTTGCCATGGTGTAATCGAAGTATCTGTTGCTTTCCCTGACTATAATTTCCATCAGGGGTTCGTCAAAGAATAACTCGAAACATTCCAGTTCATTGGCATTGTTTCCAAGTGTACATGATGGGCGTATTCCACTTTGACTTTCATCAAACTGATGGGGATTGGGAAGAAAATTTCAGCTTCCTGCCAATCCCAGGTGCGGTCTGCTGGTGGGTACTGGATATTGACAGGTGGTTGTGGAGGTTGTGGTTGTGCAGGTTGGTGTAGTGGGTGGGTGGGTGAGGGTGGCCTTTGTTGTAGGTCGGGTGAGTCAGCAGCGTGGGTGGCAGCATGGCTCACTGCTGGTGCCTCGTGCCTGGCACCACCACTACCACCACCAGATGCATGCACATTTCTCATCCCAATTGCAACACTATCATATTCATTTTCACTATCTGTGCCTGTTGTACGCCCACGGGATGTACTCCGAGATGTACTCCTTTCCCTTGGAACAGCATATGGCACGCTACAAGAGTGCATATACCGTCGTATATACTGACGCTTCACTGGAGAATATTCTGCTCCACTCTCGCTACTGGAACTGTTTTGAAGAGCTTGGAGTTCATATTCACTATCACTATCATCACCATTGCTCACATCAGAGTCCGAGATATGGGTAAAAAAGAGTTTCCTCCTTCGTTCTGGTACAACTGAATGTGAACAAGAAGCCACAGCACTCGAGGTGGAAGGTTGAGGGTCGTCTGGGATTTCCTCAATATTACCGGTATTATGGTCACTAGTTTCAGTCACAACCTCCTCAAAACCTTGAAAGTCATCATCACTTGACACTCCCATCGGTGTTAGAACTGTCACTGGGGAACAAAAGTGTTCCAATTCGCCGAGGAGTGAGGAGTTTCTTACCGCGAGGCATGGTGAACAAGGTGTACTAACATGGATTTCCCACAATGCACCACTGGGTCCCCGATTTTTTTCCTACTGCGCACACTGACCACGCAGACCCATTCTCTCACCTCTAGGGCTACCAGTCATTTCCCGCTTAATTTGAAGGTGATAGAATTTATGCGTACTAGTACGTGGAAAACCCCAGCGCGTAAGCCTTACTAGTACAGCCGAAACCCTCAAAGGGTTAAAGCTCTTTAGAGTAAAACAATGCATATACAGTACACTCATTACTTACCTTAAAATATTTGTAGTCTTAACCCATTAACTGTCCAAACGTATATATACGTTCTCTCGCCCACTGCTCCGAATATTTTGAATTTTTTTTTTATAGAAATAAAGAGTGCATTTTTCTAAGTGTTATAGGATAAAAAATTAGGGTGAGTACTTGCTGAGATATGAGGCCGTGAAGTTGGCACTTGACGATCACCTGACGGCAACATGAATTGCTGCCACTTGCAGAAGTGTTGCCAATATACCTTTTTATCTTTTTTTTTTTTATTTTGTATAATTTTTATGTTCTGATAATTACAATTTGTAGTAGTTCTTGTGATTTCATAGTTAATCTTTGTTCTGACACTAATATTAGGTACTAAAATAGTACTCAAATACAGTGACAGGTGAACATTTTCACCTACCTTAGTCACATATTGTTGTCTAGATATATATACATAGTATTTATAAGGCCCCAGCAATGTTTTGGATATGCCAGAGTATATACTAATAATAATAAAACTAATAATACTAATATCAATAATAATAATGTTTCTTTGAAGCATGATGTAAGACTTGTGTCACTCGTCTTATCTTATCACTCCACTGCTGACAGTGGTGACATTTGATGAGCCTCATCTTATCTCATCACTCCACTAATGACAGTTGTGACATTTGATGAGGGTACACTGCCTTCGCTTTATTTGTTTTCACTTTACTCAAACATTGTCTGTCTATCTGCTTGTCTCGCTTTCTGTCTCTGTCTCAGAGAGAGCCACTAGTGAACCAACACGTATTACACATGAAGCAGTAGTCACTGGCTACAGTAAAACTTACACTGTTATGTGTGACAGTGTGTAAGCTACAGTAAAACTTACACTGTTATGTGTGACAGTGTGTAAGCCATCAAATCATTTAAACTACCATTAACATACACTATTAGTGCAGGTTGTGGGATCATTATCTACACTACCATTAACACACACTATTAGTGCAGGTTGTGGGACCATTATCTACACTACCATTAACACAAGAAGACATGGTATGTCATGGTATATGGTGAGGTGTCAGAGTGGGCGCCGGTGACGAGTGGGGTTCCACAGGTGTCAGTCCTAGGACCGGTGCTGTCTCTGGTATTTGTGAACGACATGACGAAGGAATAGACTCCGAAGTGTCCCTGTTTGCAGATGATGTGAAGTTGATGAGAAGAATTCAATCGGACGAGGACCAGGCAGAACTACAAAGGAATCTGGACAGGCTGCAAGGCTGGTCCAGCATTTGGCTCTTGGAATTCAACCCCACCAAGTGCAAAGTCATGAAGATTGGGGAAGGGCAAAGAAGACCGCAGATGGAGTACAGTCTAGGGGGCCAGAGACTACAAACCTCAATCAAGGAAAAAGATCTTGGGGTAAGTATAACACCAGGCACATCTCCTGAGGCGCACATCAACCAAATAACTGCTGCAGCATACGGGCGCCTAGCAAACCTAAGAACAGCATTCCGACATATTAATAAGGAATCGTTCAACCCTGTACACTGTGTACGTTAGGCCCATATTGGAGTATTCAGCACCAGTTTGGAACCCACACCTAGCCAAGCATGTAAAGAAACTAGAGAAAGTGCAAAGGTTTGCAATAAGACTAGTTCCGGAGCTAAGGGGTATGGCCTACGAGGAGAGGTTAAGGGAAATCGACCTGATGACACTGGAGGACAGGAGAGATAGGGGGGACATGATAACGACATATAAAATACTGAGAGGAATTGACAAGGTGGACAGGGACAGAATTGTGGAGAAAATTCTCCAAGAGAAGGGGGGTATCAGCCTTTTCTGCCCTTTTCAAGGGCCCAGCCCTTTCCGCCCTTAGAAAGAGCCAGACGGCGTGTCTGGCTTTCTGATCAACAACTTAACTGGTAACAGATGAAGGGACCCAAGTACAGTATGTTATGTCTCTGACCAGTGTAGCAACGAGTGTATATGATTAATAGACATTTGAGATAAATATGACTCTTTGCCATAGCAGGAAAGTTAAAGAAAACTGCTGTTTCCAGTTCTACACTTGAACCTCCAATCATGTGCTCCAGTGATCAAAATATTTAGAGAACACAAGCATTTGAATTGTTAAAGCATTTAGCAAGTGGGAAATTGAGCTGAGGTCAGCGATACTGAGCTCGACTGAGCTGTGAAGGGCCGGAGGGCGTCAGATTGAACTAGCCAACAAAAAGGGACGGAAGCTGCGGCGCGAGGATTTAACCTAACAAAGGGACCTTTGTCGTGCGACTTCGATCTCCTATTCAATCTCCACTAACGTCGGGAAATCGGATAAGAACTCTGTTCCAGAGCGTTTAGTGATAATTAATCATAAAATAGCTGTACATTACAGAGAAGTGTGCGCAGCTTCTTAACCCTTTAGGGGTCCAAGGGGTCTCTCTGAAACTCGTTCTCAGGGTCCACAAATTTAACCCTTAAACTGTCCACACGTAGATATATGTTTACTCGCGTACTGCTCCGAACGTAGATCTACGTTTTTTTTCAAATGCTTTTAACCTTGCCACGATAAGCCTGAGTTGCCTAGAGATTAGAGAATGGGTCTGTGCACTCAGTGTGTGCAGTATTACAAAATTTGGGAATGACAAACAAAATGCACTATTCATTTTAAACAAAAAGAACAATTTATTTTTTTCTCAAAATATTCGGAGCAGTACGCGAGTAAACGTAGATCTACGTTTGGACAGTTTAAGGGTTAAAAAAAAAAAAAAGATTTTTTCTTATGAATTGATAAAGAATCTTTTTCCGATCATAACCACAAAAATTATGAAATTTGATCGAAAACTAACGGAATTATGCTTTCGCGAAGTTAGCAGTATCCATGGCATTTACGCATTGGTGATTTCGCCCACTTTGAGCCCTATTTTCGGCACATTCCAATGTTTCAGTCTACTAAAATTATAGCTATTTCGCTAGAATTCCATTTTTTCTATCGATTGAGTACAAGAAACCGCCTATTTACCAATTTGAACTACCCAAAATAGTGGTCAGAAAATGGCAATTTGGCCAATTTTACACAAATTTCAAACGATGCCAATTTCAAAATAGGGTCCATAATAAACAAGGCAGACATTCCTGGCACTAAAATAACATCTTCTCTGTTCATTAGTCATGTCTCCAGGCCTCTCTTACATTACTTTTGCTTTCCATTTTGAATTTTTATTCTCACAAAAAATAGAAG
>WNWK01007078.1:57500-80000 GCA_009830355.1 Cherax destructor
CCCTATTTTTGAAGGTAACAATTATGAAGAGTTTATCAGTGGGTTTCATTCTTTAGTGAATTCACATACTGACATAGATGAGATAGCTAAGTTCAATTATCTCAAATATCTTGTGAAAGGAGAACCCTATGAACTGATTAAATAATTTCCGGTGGTCAAAGGCAATTATGCTCTAGCCTTACGTGTCTTAGCAGATAATTACCTTGATGCTGACAAAGCCAGGGTTAGACATGCAGTCTTAATATCAAGCTTGAAACCACCCAAACATTGTCTTTCAGACTTACAGTCATTTAGAATCACACTAGACAATAGTCTCAGAACTCTAGGAGTTAAATATGACCTAAGGCAATGTGATTGGTTTATCAGTGTTATTGTACAAGATAAACTGTCACCACAAACCATTGAACGTTTAAATATTATGTTCAATAAACGCTATTTCACTTGTGAAGAAATGAGCAATGGTTTACAAACAATAGTCTCATGCATGCAATCAACGAGACAAGATGATAAATCCACCAATCCTGTTGTGGATAATAAACCTTCAACTCAGTACAAAAAGAGTATACCTACTCCCACTAAACCACATAATGGGAAATCCCATGTAGGCACTTATCAAGCTGTGAACACAACAGACAGTAAACAGACTGTCACACAAACGTACTCCAAAATGTGTACTTTGTGATGAAACACATTGGGCACAGTATTGCATTCAATACACAACAATGGAGGCACGGAAAGAACGTGCTCAACAGCTGAAAAGATGCACTAAGTGTTTAGGTGAACACAAGGGAGGTAAATGCTCACTGAAGAAGTGTTTCAAATGCAAGGGTATGCACCATACAGCATTATGCCCAAGCACTTATGCTGAACAAACAACTTCCACAGAGTCAGGAAGTCAACAAACAGCAGCATTAAATGTGAGAGATAAGTCTAAATCAACTGCTCTCCCAATAGCTCGAGTAGAGTTATCCAATAAATTACACAAAACCAATGTGCTAACACTATTTGATCAAGGCTCACAAAGGTCTTTCATAATAAGAACAGTGTTGCAAAAACTGAATAGACAACCCCATGCCAAAATACAGTTAGATATACAGTGGACCCTCGGTTTTCGTTCACCCCCAAACTCGAACAATTATGTAAGTGTATTTTCGTAAGCGCTTTTGTAAGTTTATTTTTTGGGGTCTGAAATGACTAATCTAATTTACATTTGTCCTTATGGGAACAAATTCGTTCGGTAACGGCACTCAAACAGCATTCTGGAAAGAATTTTCAACGAAAACCGAGGGTCCAGTGTAGCTGGATTTTTCCGAAGTTCTGGTAAGCAGAAATATGACATAGCCAGATTCACTGTTCGTCTAGGAAACAGGAAAAAGACAGTAGAAGCTGTGGTAGTCGATGATTTGCCTAAGTCAGTGCAGATCCGGGGATTAAAAGAAACAGTTGCAGCACTGAAGGCAGCCAAGGTCAAGTTAGCCTGTCCTGACATACAGACGGACACAATTAGTCCAATTGATTTAATCATTGGAAGTGATTACTATCACTGTTTTGTGGAAAATATAGTAAGTAAACATGATGTTCACTTGCTGAAAACAGCTGGGGGCCGTATGATATGTGGTCCAATTCCCTCTCAAAGCGGGAAAGAAGCTGAAATTGATTCAGTAGAAAATGAAGTAGTTAAAAGAATAACTGCTGATCATGTACCACAGCAAAAATTATCATTACTGGAAGAAATGAATGAACCAGTTGGTAAGTTGTGGGATTTAGATGCGATAGGTATTGATGTAAATAAACCAAGCCCACAGGAGTCTGAGACTTATAACCAATACGTATTTGGACACTGTCAAATATGAAGATGGACAGTATTGGGTTAGGTTACCATGGAAATTAAATCCACCACATCTACCTAGCAATTATCGCATGGCTTTCGGGCAAATGAAAGCGCAAATACATGAGCTCAGGAAGAATCCAGAGCTGCTGGCTGTTTATGATAATATCATACAAGAACAGTTAGACAATAAATTCATTGAGGAAATAGTCGAAGGTAAGTTAGACAAATGCTCATTATTTATCGCACCATGGAGTCGGGAAAGATTCTGAAACCACTCCACTATGTGTTGTATACAATTGCAGCACACGTGCAAATAAAGATGTAGCAAGCCTTAATGACTGTCTGATGACCGGACCCTCACTAACTGAGAAGCTTGGAGATGTGCTTATGAAATTTCGCACAAATCCATATGCCTACACGGCTGATATTTCCAAAGCTTTCTTAAGAGTAGGACTACAAGAAATAGATAGAGATTATACTCGATTCTTGTGGCCAAAAAATCCACATGATCCTCAAAGTCCTGTGAAAACTTATCATTTCAAGTCAGTATTATTTGGTGCAACATCCTCTCCATTCTTACTAGAAGCTACTCTTCATACACATTTGAAGAAATCTGAAAGTCACTTCAAAGAAATCTTAAAGAAAAGTTTCTATGTGGATAATCTTCAAGGTACTGTGAACAAAGAGGAGGATTTGAAATCCTTATACAGAGAAGCTAACAAGGAGATGAAAGAAGCAAATATGCCTCTGAGGATGTGGAATACTAATTCAAATCAATTAACCCTTTGACTGTCGGAGGCCCCATTCTGAAACTGTCATTCTGTCACAAAATTTTAAAAAAAAAAAAATAATAATAGAGAATCTTTTCCCGATGGTAATGACACCAAAAGTATGAAATTTGATGGAAAACTTACGGAATTATGCTCTCGCAAAGTTAGCGATTTCAGCGATATACAGTGGTCCCTCGGTTTTCGCCGAAAATTCGTTCCAGAATGCTGCTCAAGTGCCATTACCGAACGAATTTACTTCCTTAAGAAATAATGTCATGTAGGTTAGTCTATTTCAGACCCCCAAAAATACACTTGCAACAGCACTTACGAAAATACACTTACATAAATGTTCAAGTTTGGAGATGCACGAAAACCGAGGGACCACTGTATATGCATCGGCGATTTTGCTGACTTTGAGCCCTATTTTCGGCCAATTCCATTGTTACAGTCGACCAAACTCATAGCTATTTCTTTAGAACTCCATTTGTTCTATCGATTGAGTACAAGAAACCACAAATTTACCGATTTCAACTACCCACTAAAGTGGTCAGAAATTGGCAATTTCGCCAATTTCATGCAAAATAAAAAAGATGTCAATTTCAAAATAGGGTCCAGAATAAACAATGCAGACATTTCTGGCACTAAAATAAGATGTTATCTGTTCATTAGTCATGTCTTTAGGCCCCTCTTATATTACTCTTGCTTTCTATTTTGATTTTTTATTCACACAAAAAATAGAAGATTTATTGTTATGCAGACTATGGCATTATTGTAAAAATGGTATAAATAATATCTGTGCACTTGTGAAAGAATATTAGACTCACCAGTTGATGTGTATTGGACGCGTGGCGTGATTTGTTTACTCTTGAACACTGGCAAAAATCGAACATTTCCGCTATTTTGAGATCAATTTCAAGGTCGTTTTCATCATGAAACTAATCAAAATCATCTATATTCCTGTAATATGTTTTCCATTCTATCAAATGAGACCATGAAAAAGAGAATACAACCATAAATACTATACGAAAATACACCTCAAATTCGTCGTTTTAATCCAAAAACATGGTCTGAGTTTTTTTTTTTCTCATTATGCACTGCGTGCTGCAGGATTTTTTTTTATACAGTGCACACTGACCACACAGACCCATTCTTTCATATGTGGGCCTACCAGCTTTTTCCCGCTTGATTTGAAGCCGCTAGAATTGTTGAGTATATATACGTCCGAAACACTGGCTCGTAAGACATATATATACGATCGAAACAGTCAAAGGGTTAAGGGAACTTATCAAAGAAGATTTCCCTGAAGTTGAAATTCCTGAATGCAACAACATGGTTGGACTTAATTGGAACACACAGGAAGACACTTTGAGCCTCAAAAGGAGAAACAATAAATCAAGCAGTACACTCACTAAACGTAGTATACTGTCAGAGGTATCACAATGTTTTGATCCTCTAGGACTCGTCTCACCAATTACCATAAAAGGTAAAATGCATGTACAAGATGCTTGGAAGCTCAAAATAGGTTGGGATGAGAACTTGCCTCTAGAAATAAGTCAAGAATGGGATGAAATATCCAAGGAGTTGAAACACCTTCATCAAATTAAATTTCCCAGACAAATAGGTCAAGAGGGAAACAAGTACACATTGCATGTGTTCTGTGATGCGTCATCCAGAGGTTATGGCGCTGTAGCTTACATGAGTAATGCTGAAGGAAGTACTTTAATTACTTCAAAGGCCAGGGTTACACCCTTGAAGGTCAGAACAGTATCACAATTGGAACTGACAGCACTCTATGTAGGTACAAAATTAGCTGTCTATCTCAACAAAGTACTTGATCATCTCACTATTGAAAAAACTGTGATCTGGAGTGACAATGAAGCATTTCTCCAGTGGTTAAGAAATAATAAAAGTTGGTCTATGTACAGAATAGAGTAGCAGAAATAAGAGATGCAGAAAGACTATCACTTTCTCCACGTCTCTACACAAGAGAACCCAGCTGACATGTTGTTACGTGGTGTCCCACTCAAGAAATTTGTAGATAATAAATTATGGCTCCACGGACCTAACTGGCTCTCTAATGAAAATAACTGGCCACAGCAAAAAGCTCACATTATGCCAGAAGAAACAGTCTGCTTGAACACAGCAGAAATAGTCTGTTTAAATACTACAGACACAAAAGAAATAGTCATTGATGAATCTAAATTCTTATCTTTGGGTAAACTCTTAAGAGTTACAGCTCTTGTCTTTAAATTCATTAAAGGGATAAAACCTGATTATGAATTACTTGAACCCATTAAATACTGGATAAAGTTAATACAGAAAGATGTTTTCTCTACAGAGTATAGATTTCTGGAAACTCAGGATAAATCTCCAAAGAAACCTGATATGATTAATTCTTTAGGACTTTATCTCGACTCAGAAAAGATTATAAGATGTCGAGGAAGAATTCATAATTCTTCACTACCTAAGGAAACAATACATCCAGTATTGATCCCCAAGAATCATTGGCTAACAAGACTGATTATTCAGAATGCCCACAGTAACGTGTTACATGGTGGTGTAGCTGACACTCTGTCATATACGACAATCCTACTGGATACCTTAAGGTCGACAAAGTGTGAAGAAACAAATAAGGGACTGTATTACAGTGGTACCCCGACTTACGATATTAATCCGTCAGAGAGGGCATATTTTAAGGCGAAACAATCGTTACACGAATCAATTTTCCCCATAAGAAATAATGGAAATAAATTTAATCCGTCCAAGACTTCCAAAAGTAGTTAAATAAAATATTTTTAGAACTTTTTGACATTAAATAATAAAATTTAATATAGAATACCTAAATACACATGTAAATATTGAACAATAACATGTCACTTACATTTATTGAAGAGTTGTTGATGTGTGGAGGACGGGAGGAGGGAGAAGGTGGAGTAGTATGCTAGTGTTTGGAAGGGGAATCCTTCCATTAACACTGCAGGTACCAAGTCCTTTTCTGGGGTTACTTCCTTTTTCTTTGAATGCCACTAGGACCAGCTTGAGAGTCACTGGACCTCTTTCTAACAACAAATTTGTCCAGGGAGCTCTGTGTCTGGCGATTCTTTAACACATCCCTGAAATGACACACCACTGTGTCATTGTACAGGTTGCCAGCACGGCCTGCAACAGCATGGTTAGGGTGATATTCATCCATAAATGCTTGCACATCACTCCATTTGGCACAGATCTCCCTAATCCTTGAAGAAGGCACATTCTTCCATTTTTGTTCCACCTCCTCCTCCTCCTCTGAACCATTGTCCTGACCACTGGTCTCTTGTTCCAGTTGCTGTTGAAGCTCTTGCAGATCTTCAGTGGTTAGCTCTTCCTTGTGCTCCTCCACCAACTGTTCCACATCCTCACCACTCACCTCTAACCCCAAAGACTTGCCCAATTCCACAATTTCTTCCACAACAGGCTCAGGCTCAGGCTCATGCTCAGGGTTCTGAGGTTCAGCCCCAAAACCTTCAAAATCCCTCTCTAGGACACAGTCTGGCCACAATTTTCTCCAGGCAGAGTTCAAAGTCCTGGTAGTCACTCCCTCCCAAGCCTTACCTATAAGGTGTACACAATGCAGCATATGGAAATGGTTTTTCCAAAATTCTCTTAGGGTTATATTCATGTCTGTGGTCACATCAAAGCACTTTTGAAACATTGCTTTGGTGTAGAGTTTTTTAAAGTTGGAAATGACCTGCTGGTCCATGGGCTGGAGGAGAGGAGTGGTATTAGGGGCAAGAACTTCACTTTGATGAATTTAAACTCCTCCACAATTTTCTCTACAAGTTTGGAGGATGACAAGGAGCATTGTCCATTATCAGGAGGCACTTAAGTGGCAAATTATTGTCCAATAGATATTTCTTCACACTGGGGCCAAACACGCCATTGAACCAATCTAAGAAAATGTCCTTTGTGACCCATGCCTTTTTGTTAGACCTCCACATCACACACAAGTTAGACTTGCTGACACCGCATCTGCCAAACACTCGGGGATTTTCAAAAAGATACACCAGTAAAGGCTTCACTTTGCAATCACCACTGGCATTGGCACAAAGCATCAAAGTTAGCCTGTCTTTCATAGGCTTATGTCCTGGCTGTGCCTTTTCCTCCTGAGTAATGTAGGTCCTGTTGGGCATTTTCTTCCAAAACAGGCCTGTTTCATCACAATTAAACACTTGTTGGGGGAGGAATTGTTCAGCCTCTAGGTACTCCTGGAATTCAGGCACATATTTTTCAGCCGCACTTTTGTCACAACTGGCTGCCTCACCATGCCTCACAACACTATGTATGCCACTTCGATTCTTAAATTTGTAAAACCAGCCTCTGCTGGCTTTAAATTCGCTCACTTCATCACTCGTTGCAGGCATTTTCTTAAGGAGATCATCATGCAACTGCCTTGCTTTTTCACATATTATTGCCTCTGAAACAGTATCTCCTGCTAACTGTTTCTCGTTGATCCACACCAACAACAACCTTTCCACATTTTCCAGCACTTGTGGTCTGTGTTTTGTGATCACACATGAACCTTTTGCAACAACAGCTTCCTTGATTTTACTTGAATTTTTCTTGGCCACAATGGTAGCGATGGTAGAAAAGGGTTTACCATACAGCCTGGCCAGCTCACTGATACGCACTCCACTTTCATATTTTTCTATTATCTCCTTCTTCAGTTCTATCGTACATATATTTCTGTTCCTCTTTGCCACAGGCTTACCACTAGGAGCTTTCCTTGGACCCATGGTAGCTTATTTAGCAGTTGCAAGCACTAAAAACAGTGGAATAATGACAATATACTGGTATGAATGCGTGGGTGTGGGTGGGTGGTCGCTCTCGCTTGTAAACAATAGCACTGACGCTCCCTGGAGTGCGCGCTCAGCTGGGCACCAAGCGGACACGTCCGGTACGAATGTCGTTAGACGAAGCAAACATCGTAAGTCACAGTCAAATTTCTTACGTTATAAATATCGGTTATCGAAAATAACGTAAGATGATAACATCGTAAGTCGGGGTACCACTGTACTTGCCATCATTATGATATGCGAGTATGTCAGTATCCAGGTCCACCTCCATATCCTTCTGAAAGAGTATGTCATGTCACTCAATTTGAGGTGACAGGTGTAGATTACACAGGACCAATAATTTTAACTAAAACAGTTGACAAAGTTCCTATCAAGGTGTACATCTGTTTGTTCACCTGTGCTACGACTAGAGCAGTACATCTAGAAGTAGCCATTGATATGTCTGCTGAAACCTTTATCAAATTATTTAGAAGGTTTGCAGCCAGAAGGGCATGTCCCAGGCTGATGATATCAGACAATGCAACAAATTTTGTTGCTGGAGCTGCTTACATAAACAAGATTTTTGAGCAGCCAGAAGTACAACAGATGCTGAATCAAAGCAATTGTCGTTGGAGATTCATTCCTCCTAAATCCCCATGGCACGGCGGATTTTACGAAAGAATGATAGGCATTGTAAAACGTTGTTTAAGGAAGACTCTTCATCGTCAGAGAATAGATATAGAAGAATTTTGTACAGTCGTAACTGAAATAGTCAACAACAGACCTTTAACGTATGTTACTGATGATCTGGACAATTTAGAAGTGTTAAGTCCATCTCATTTACTACATGGCAGAAGGCTCGAACCTGTTCCTCCCATGAATGATAAAGAAATCATAGAGGATCCTACTCATTTCGAACCTGAGCAACTCAGACGTAAATTCAAACACCTTAATAAAGTGATTGAACGCTGGAAGAAAATTTGGTGAGAAGACTATCTCACCTCATTGAGAGAAAACTTCTATGGAGCTGGTGTTCCAGAAAATTATAAGTCCTTAAGACCTGGTGACATAGTGATAATTAACAATGATGGTCCGAGGTCCCAATGGCCTCTTTGAAAAATTGTGATCATATATCCTGATGCAAATGGAATCATCAGGACAGTTGATGTTTTGAGCAAAGGTATAGTGAATAAGAGGACAATAGATAAATTAGTGCCGTTAGAATTACACAGTGTTGAAAACAAAAATAAAATTAGTGATTATCCAGAAACCATACAGACTAAAGCTGTTAAGAAAAGACAAGCAGCAGTGATGGCGAGTGAGAAAATCAAATTAATGTTAAGCGATGAGTAGTTCACTTACAGTGAACCTTCGCTGCCCCCCAGTGTGGAGAAAATTCTCCAAGAGAGGGGGGTATCAGCCCTTTCTGCCCTTTTCAAGGGCCCAGCCCTTTCCACCTTTAGAAAGGGCCAGACGGCGTGTCTGGCTTTCTGATCAACAACTTAACTGGTAACAGATGAACGGACCCAAGTACAGTACGTCACGTCTCTGACCAGTGTAGCAACGAGTGTATATGATTAATAGACATTTCAGATAAATATGACTCTTTGCCATAGCAGGAAAGTTAAAGAAAACTGCTGTTTCCATTTCTACACTTGAACCTCCAATCATGTGCTCCAGTGATTGAAATATTTAGAGAACACAAGCATTTGAATTGCAACTTGTTGCAGCATTTAGCAAGTGGGAAATTGAGCTGAGGTCAGTGATACCAAGCTCGACTGAGCTGCGGAGGGCCGGAGGGCATCAGATTGAACTAGCCAACAAAAAGGGATGGGAGCTGCGGCGTGAGGATTTAACCTAACAAAGGGACCTTCGTCGTGCGTCTTCGATCTCTTATTCAATCTCCACTAACGTCGGGAAATTGGATAAGAACTCTGTTCCAGTGCGTTTAGTGATAATTAATCATAAAATAGCGGTACATTACAGAGAAGTGTGCGCAGCTTTTTAATACTTCTAAAAGACAAACGTAGATAGACAATCGCGATTGGATCATCAATGAGACGGTGACTCATCAGCGAAATTCTACAAGCAAGACAGCGTTCTCCGGGTGTGAATTAAGGGTCCGATACAAATACCCAGGTAAGTCTGCTTAGACATAGATGTCACCAGCTGCGCAGTTAGGAATACATATTTTGTTCTAGGCAGATTTATCATTCACCAGGTGAGACGAGGGCGATCCGCCCAAAACACGTGAGTGTACATCTCAGTCTTTATTTAATGACTGATGATATGGCATACGCTCCTTTGGGGCAATATATAATACTCACGTGTATAATTATTCACCCATACAGCCCAAGGGGAGGAGACCATATGCATCAGCTAACGACATCGGGGAAGGCTGCGAGTCGTGGATGCATCAATAAGCTAAGTATAGCTTAATTACAATCCATATCTTAAACAATGTCCATTCCCCCACAAGAATGTTCCAGAGATGGGACACAGCAACAAGGGGACACAGTTGGAAGTTGAAGACTCAGATGAATCACAGGGATGTTAGGAAGTATTTCTTCAGTCACAGAGTGGTAGGGAAGTGGAATAGTTTGGGAAGTGATGTAGTGGAGGCAGGTTCCATACATAGCTTTAAGAAGAGGTATGATAAAGCTCATGGCGTAGGGAGAGTGACCCAGTAGCGGCCAGTGAAGAGGCGGGGCCAGGAGCTATGACTCGACCCCTGCAACCACAACTAGGTGATTACACACCCCATACCTTCCCAGGACACCCACAACCCCCCCCCACACACACAGAAAGGTTAAGGGAAATCGGCCTGACGACACTAGAGGACAGGAGGGTTAGGGGAGACATGATAACAACATATAAAATACTGCAAGGAATAGATAAGGTGGACAGAGACAAGATGTTCCAGAGAGGGGACACAGAAACAAGGGGTCACAGTTGGAAGTTGAAGACTCCTATGAGTCAAAGGGATGTTAGGAAGTATTTCTTCAGTCATAGAGTTGTCAGGAAGTGGAATAGCCTAGAAAGTGACGTAGTGGAGGCAGGAACCACACACAGTTTTAAGACGAGGTTTGATAAAGCTCATGGAGCAGGGAGAGAGATGACCTAGTAGCAATCAGTGAAGAGGCGGGGCCAGGAGCTATGACTCGATCCCTGCAACCACAAATAGGTGAGTACGTACACACACACACACACACCTGGAGTATACCTGGAGAAAGATCCAGGGGTCAACGCCCCTGCGGCCCGGTCTGGGACCAGGCCTCATGTTGGATCAGAGCCTGATCAACCAGGCTGTTACTGCTGGCCGCACGCAGTCCAACGTACGAACCACAGCCTGGCTGGTCAGGTACCGACTTTAGGTGCCTGTCCAGTGCCTGCTTGAAGACAGCCAGGGGTTTGTTGGTAATCGTTCTGATGTATGCTGGCAGGCAGTTGAACAGTCTTGGGCCCCTAACACTTATTGTGTTGTCTCTCAACGTGCTAGTGGAACTCCTGCTTTTCATTGGGGGGATGTTACATCACCTGCCGAGTCTTTTGCTTTCATAGGGAGTGACTCTCGTGTGCAAGTTTGGTAGTAATCCCTCGATACTGGCGCCTGCCAAACCTAAGAACAGCATTCCAACATTTTAATAAGGAGTCATTCAGAACCCTGTACACTGTGTATGTTAGGCCCATATTGGAGTATGAAGTGCCAGTTTGGAACCCTCATCTAGCCAAGCATGTAAGGAAATTTTTCACGTGTATATAATAATGTATCTCTCCCGCCTGCGTTCTAGGGAGTACAGGATTAGGAACTTCAAGCGTTCCCAGTAAGTGAGGTGGTTTAAGATAAGATAAGATTTCTTCGGATTTTTAACCCCGGAAGGTTAGCCACCCAGGATAACCCAAGAAAGTCAGTGCGTCATCGAGGACTGTCTGTCTTATTTCCATTGGGGTCCTTAATCTTGTCCCCCAGGATGCGACCCACACCAGTCGACTAACAACCCAGGTACCTATTTGCTGCTAGGTGAACTGACAACAGGTGTAAGGAAACATGTTGAAATGCTTCCACCCACCGGGAATCGAACCCGGGCCCTCCATGTGTGAAGCGAGAGCTCTAGCCACCAGACCACCAGTTATGCATGCCGTGAAGGTTCTCTGCATATTTTCTAGGTCAGCAATTTCACCTGCCTTGAAAGGTGCAATTAGTGTGCAGCAATATTCCAGCATAGATAGAAAAAGGGACCTGAAAAGTGTCAACATGGGCTTGGTATCCCTGGTTTTGAAGGTTCTCATTATCCATCCTGTCATTTTTCTAGCAGATGCGATTGCTACGGTGTTATGGTCCTTGAAGGTGAGATCCTCTGACATGATCACTCCCAGGTCTTTGACATTAGTTTTTCGCTCTATTGTGAGGTTGGAATTTGTTTTGTACTCTGATGAAATTTTAATTTCTTCGGCGATTCACCTTTCGGCGTTCTGTTCATACGGCAAGTTCAAATTATGACCAAAACTTTTGTATACAGCGAGGGTCTTTCAGATACGGCGCGCGCCACCCGGTTTGATTACATTTTCCGTGAGCACATCTCTCTATTATGTAATAATCACTCTTGGGCACATTAAATGTCCAATTTTACTTCAATATAGACATATTCATTAATCCATCTATGATATTTTCTTCAAAATTATATAAGAAACACGTTACATAGCATATAAACATGCTGTTTATATGCTATGGTGTTGCCGGGCGGAGGGAAAACATTACGTAATACTAATAATAATCACTCTTGGGCACATTACATGTCTTATTTTACGTTAATATACACATTTTCATTAATCCATCTATAATATTTTCTTCAAAATTATATAAGAAACACGTTACAAAGCATATAAACATGCTGTTTATATGCTATGGTGTTGCCGAGGCGGAGGAAAACATTACGTAATACTAATAATAATCACTTGGGCACATTAAATGTCTTATTTTACGTTAATATAGACATTTTCATTAATTCATCTATGATATTTTCTTCAAAATTATTTAAAAAACACGTTACATAGCATATAAACATGATATATACACCCACAGAATAAAAATTGACAAATATGAGATTTGTTTACCAAGCGACTTTGTAGGTGTCGGAAGAATTGTGTTTTCTCCAGTCAAACATTGAGGGATAACTGTAGAAAAATATTCCTTTCATATGCCTTCACTCTATATATAGCTATTCACGACCCTTGTGGGTTTAGCGCTTCTTTTTTATTATGATAATAATAATAATACTATCATTACCTCTGAAAATAGTGTGTTGCATGAGAATGGGAGTGATGCTGTTTGTTTATTTTGTACTAACTTGTACACAATGTAAGAGTACAGTGGTACCTCGAGTTACGATGGTCCCCAAAATCGCCCTTTTATGTAAGTTTATTTTTTTAAATGCTTTTGTAAGTATATTTTTGGGGGTGTAAAAGGACTAGTCTATTTTACATTATTCCTTATGGGGATAAATTTGTTTGGTAATGGCACTTGAACAGCATTCTCGAACGAAAAAATATTGTAACTCGAGGTACCACTGTACAGTGGACCCCCGGCTAACGTTCATTCCAGATAACGTTTTTTTCGGCTAAAGGTTGCTTTTTACGGTCAATATTTTTTTCGGCTAGCGTTATTTACTCAGCTAGCGTTACGTACCGGACCTGTCTGCCCGCTCTGCGCTTGCGCACCTCCTCCCAGGACACCAGTCCAGCGTTGTTTACACTTGAGTGAACATTACCCAGCGCGCTCTTTCAAGCATTCACAATACATTTGGTGTCTTTTTTGGTGATTTAGGGACTGTCACTGTGAAATAAGTCACCATGGGTCCAAAGAAGCTTCCTAGTGGCACCCCAGTGGTAAAGAGAGTGAGGAACACTATCGAACTGAAGAAGGAGATTGTTGAAAAATATGAGAGTGGCGTACGTGTGGGTGAGCTTGCCAGGATGTATGGAAAAAGACAATCTACTATCACCACTATCCTGGCAAAGAGAAAAGAAATCAAGGAAGCTAACGTTGCAAAAGGGGTTGATTTATTTACGAAACAAAGATCGAAAACAGTGGATGAAGTTGAGAAGTTATTACTGTTATGGATCAATGAAAAACAGATAGCGGGTGATAGTATTTCCACGGCGATAATTTGTGAAAAGGCAAGGCAGTTGCACGCAGATCTTGTCAAGACAATGCCTGGAACCAGTGGTGAGGCGAGTGATTTTAAAGCCAGCAGAGGCTGGTTTGAGAGGTTTAAGAAACGTAGTGGCATACACTGTGTTGTGAGGCATGGTGAGGCAGCCATCTCAGACAAACGAGCAGCTGAAAAATTTGTGCAGGAATTCCAGGGGTTCATAGCCACTGAACAATTCCTCCCCCAACAAGTGTTTAATTGTGATGAAACAGGCCTCTTTTGGAAGAAAATGCCAAAGAGGACCTTCATTACTCAGGAGGAAAAGGCACAGCCAGGACACAAGCCTATGAAAGACAGGCTAACTCTTATGATGTGTGCCAATGCCAGTGGTGATTTTAAAGTGAAGCCTTTACTGGTGTATCACTCAGAAAATCCCAGAGCCTTCAAGAAACACAATGTTAACAGGAATAATTTGTGTGTGCATTGGAAGGCTAACAGTAATGCATGGGTCACTAAGGACTTTTTTGTGGAATGGTTGACTGCAGTGTTTGGCCCTAGTGTGAAGAAATACCTCTTGGAAAAGAAATTGCCACTCAAGTGCCTCCTGCTACTGGACAATGCTCCTGCTCATCCTCACAACTTGGATGACTTTTTGTCTGATAAGTTTAGTTTCATCACAGTGAAGTTCTTGCCTCCTAACACCACTCCTCTTATCCAGCCCATGGACCAGCAGGTTATTTCCAACTTCAAGAAACTGTACACCAAAGCATTGTTTCAAAGGTGCTTTGATGTAACTTCAGCCTCTGCATTAACCCTAAGAGAGTTCTGGAAAGATCACTTCAATATCGTGCATTGCATAGGCCTTATAGGTAATGCTTGGGGGGGAGTGACTTCCAGGACTTTGAACTCTGCTTGGAGACCACTGTGGCCAGATTGTGTTGAAAAGAGG
The DNA here is from genome assembly GCA_009830355.1 of Cherax destructor. NCBI lineage: Eukaryota > Metazoa > Arthropoda > Malacostraca > Decapoda > Parastacidae > Cherax > Cherax destructor. The sequence continues at coordinate 72,014 of WNWK01007078.1, forward strand.
GATTTTGAAGGATTTGAGGCTGGCCCTGACGACCCTGTGCCTGTTGTGGACTCTATAGTGGCATTGGGGAACAGCCTGGGGTTGGAGGTGAGTGGTGAGGATGTGGAAGAGTTGGTGGAGGAGCACAGGGTAGACCTAACCACTGAAGAGCTGAGAGAGCTTCATCAGCAACAGCAGCAGACAACATTTAAGGAAATTGATTCAAAGGAGGAGGCTGGACAGGTTGAGGTAGTAACTTCTTCAGAGATTAAGGAAATTTTTTCCAAATGGGCTGATGTGCAGACATTTGTTGAAAAACACCACCCTGAGCAAGCTGAAGCAAACCACATCTGCAACATGTTCAGTGACAGAATCTTGCCCCACTTCAGAAAAATGTTGAAGAGTCGCCAGAAACAGAGGACTCTGGACAGTTTTTTTCTAAGAAGAGTTCTAGTGACTCTCAAGCTGGTCCTAGTGGCATTAAAAGACCAAGAAGGAAGTAACCCCAGAGAGGGACTTGTTACCTGAAGTCCTTTTGGAGGAGATTCCCCTTCCAAAACTAAGCACTCCTCACTCCTCCTCCCAGTCTTAAAGATGCCAGCAAGTGTCTTCAATAAAGGTAAGTAAATGTTATTTTAAATGTTTATTTTATAATTTATTTATAAATTTTAAATTGTATGTAGTATTTGTGTGTGTTTTCTGTATGTAAAACTATAGTTATTCTTTAAAAAATTAATTTTTTTGTGAATATTTTTTGGATGTCTGTAACAGATTAATTGTATTTACATTATTTCTTATGGGAAATATGGTTTCAGATAACGTTTTTTTCGGTTAAAGCTCTAGCTCCTGGAACGGATTAAGAACGTTAACCGGGGGTCCACTGTATTTGTATTGTGAGGTAATTATTATTATTTGTAAGGTAATTATTATTATTTGTGAGGTAATTATTATTATTTGTGAGGTAATTATTATTATTTGTGAGGTAATTATTATTATTTGTGAGGTAATTATTATTATTATTTTGAGGTAAAAGTTTCACAAACTCTTACAAACGTATGTGAATGAACTAAAAGTGGACACGTATTAATCGCATTCATTTCGCCTTACCGAGTGATCGCCCACTACCTGTTCAGCTTGTTTTTTTACCTTGTCTGAACTCCATATCTCGTTCTCTCTCTCTCGTTTACTCTTTCGTTAACTAGTTGGCTCTTATTGACTATGGCGTCTAAGCTTAGTTGTGATAAAAAGAGGAGTCGTAAGCCTCTTACTTTAAGTGCCAAATTAGAAATGATTAACCCTTTGGGGGTCGACAGGCCTTCTCAGGAAAGTGTTCCTGGGGTCGAAAATTGTTTGGAAAAAAAAAAATATTTGTTTCTTATGAAATGATAGAGAATCTTTTTCCGATCATAACGCCACCAAAATTATGAAATTTGATCGAAAACTAACGGAATTATGCTTTCACGAAGTTAGCGGTAGCCATGACACACATCGGCGATTTCGCCCACTTTGAGCTCTATTTTCGACAAATTCCAATGTTTCAGTCTCCTAAAATTATAGCTATTTCGCTAGAACTCCATTTCTTCTAAAGATTGAGTACAAGAAACCGCCTATTTACCAATTTTATCTACCCAAAATAGTGGTCAGAAAATGCCAATTTTCCAATTTCACACAAATTTCAAACGATGCCAATTTCAAAATAGGGTCCAGAGTAAACAAGACAGACATTCCTGGCACTAAAATAACATGTTCTCTGTTCGTTAGTCACGTCTCCAGGCCCCTGTTCCATTACTTTTGCTTTTCATTTTTAATTTTTATTCTCACAAAAAATAGAAGATTTACTGTTATGTATACAACTGCATCATTGTAAAAATGGTATAAATAATATCAGAGCACTTGTGCATGAATATAAGACTCGCCAGTTGATGTGTATTGGAGGCATGGTGTGATTTGTTTACTCTTGAACATCGTCAAAAATCGAACATTTTCGCTACTTTGAGCTCAATTTCAAGGTACTTGTCATTGTTATACCAATCAAAATCATCTCTATTTCTGTATTATATTTTCCATTCTATCAAATGAGACCAAGAAAACGAGAATACATCAATAAATACCATACGAAAATCGACTGCAAAGTCGCTGTTTTAATCGAAAAAAACGGTCAGAGTTTTTTTTCTCTCATTATGCAGTGTGTACTGCAGGATTTTTTTAATACTGCGCACACTGACCACACAGACCCATTCTTTCATATGTATGCCTACCAGACGTTTTCTGCTTAAATTGAGGCCGCTAGAATTTGGGCGTACTAGTACGGCACCAACCCCTGCTCGTAAAACGTACTAGTACGGCACCGACCCCCAAAGGGTTAAACTCGGTGAACTGACTTTTTTGGGTTATCCTAGGTACTCTACTCATATTCTGCTATGTATGATAATCTATGTAACTGTATTTGTGTATACCTGAATAAACTTACTAACAAGGTATATGTTGATCACTGATATAGCCATCAAATACAGTTATATATAGCAGCATATGTGTAGATAACCCAGGATAACCCAAGAGTGTCAGCTGGGGATTGCAAGTTAAAACCTATGATAATTTATCACTCAGAGAATCCTAGGGCCCTAAAGAACTATGCAAAAGGTAGCCTCCCTGTTTATTATAAATCCAATTCGAAAGCTTGGATGACTACTGATCTTTTCATAAATTGGTTCACAGACTATTTTAAGCCTACAGTTGAGACTTACTGCAAGGAAAAGAAAATTCCTTTTAATATTTTACTTGTTTTAGACAATACCCTGCCACTCACCTCTCACACATCAATGTTAATACTTTAAGGTAAGTAATAAGTGTACTCTGTGTGTATCTTACTTTTTATTGTGTTTTTTAATGCCTAGTGCTAACTTAATATAAGTTAGTGTAAGCTTGTTGTCTGGCATTTATATGCATTTAGAAGTGGAAAAAAATGGAGTTCTGCTTTTCGGCGATGTCTGCTTTAAGGCACTAGCCTGGAACCTAACCTGCTGTATAAGTGGGGCCCTACTGTAATTTAAATTTCTCATCATTGAACTTCATATTGTTTTCTGCAGCCCATTTAAAGATTTGGTTTATGTCTACTTGGAGTCTTGCAGTGTCTTCAACGGTGGACACTGTCATACAGATTCGGGTGTCATCTGCAAAGGAAGACACGGCACTGTGGCTTATATCCCTGTCTATGTCCGATATGAGGATGAGGAACAGGATGGGAGCGAGTACTGTGCCTTGTGGAACAGAGCTTTTCAGTGTAGCCGCCTCATACTTTACTCTGTTGACTACTACTCTTTGTGTTCTACTTGTTAGGAAATTATAGATCCATCTACCCACTTTTCCTGTTATTCCTTTATCACGCATTTTGCGTGCTATTACACCGTGGTCACACTTGTCAAAGGCTTTTGCAAAGTCTTTGTAAATAACATCTGCATTTTGTTTGTCTTCTAGAGCATCCAGAACCTTGTCGTAGTGGTCCAGTAGTTGGGACAGACAGGAGCGACCTGCTCTAAACCCATGCTGCCCTGGGTTGTGTAATTGATGGGTATCTAGATGAGTGGCAATCTTGCTTCATAGAACCCTTTCAAATATTTTTATGATATGGGACGTTAGCGCTATTGGTCTGTAGTTCTTTGCTATTGCTTTACTGCCCCCTTTGTGGAGTGGGACTATGTCTGCTGTTTTTAGTAACTGCGGGATGACCCCAGTGTTCATGCTCCCTCTCCATAGGATGTTAAAAGCACGTACGTGATAGGGGCTTCTTGCAGTTCTTGATGAACACGGAGTTCCACGAGTCTGGGCCTGGAGCGGAGTGCATGGGCATGTCATTTATTGCCTTTTTGAAGTCATTTGGCGTCAGGGTAATGTCAGATAGGCATGCATCTGCCAAGTTCTGTGGCACTCTCATAAAAAATTTATTTAGGTCTTCGACTTTCAGTCTGGTTAGTGGCTCGCTAAAAACTGAGTCATACTGGGACTTTAGTAACTCACTCATTTCCTTGCTGTCATCTGTGTAGGACCCATCCCGTTTAAGTAGGGGCCCAATACTGGATGCTGTTCTCGACTTTGATTTGGCATAAGAAAAGAAATACTTTGGATTTCTTTCAGTTTCATTTATGGCTTTTAGTTCTTCCCGCGCTTCTTGATTCCTGTAAGATTCCTTTAGTTTTAATTCAATGTTTGCTATTTCTCTGACCAGCGTCTCCCTACGTATTTCAGATATATTGGCCTCTTGTAGTCGCTCCGTTATTCTCTGCCTTCGCCTGTATAGGGAGCGCCTCTCTCTTTCTAGTTTACATCATCTTCTTTTCCTTAAGGGAATTTGCCTTGAGCAAACCTCAAGTGCCACAGAGTTAATTTGTTCTAGACATAGGTTAATATCCATGAAGCTTAGGCTATCTTCCCAGTTTATATAATTTAGGACTTGGTTTACTTGGTCCCACCTTATGTTTTTGTTATTGAAGTTGAATTTGGAGAAGGCTTCCTCGCGGCTGATCATATTTTGTCGATCTGGGGCTCCCCGCATACATGTCTGGACCTCTATTATGTTGTGATCTGAGTACAGTGGTACCTCCGTTAACGATATTTTTTTCATTCCAGAATACTGTTCAAGTGCCATTACCAAACGAATTTATCCCCATAAGGAATAATGTAAAATAGACTAGTCCTTTTAGACTCCCAAAAATACACTTACAAAAGCATTTAAAAAAATAAACTTACATAAAAGGGCGAGTTTGGGGACCATCGTTAACCGAGGTACCACTGTATATTGTTTTTGATATGATGACATTTCGTATCAGATCATCATTGTTGGTGAAGATGAGGTCCAGTGTATTCTCTAATCTTGTAGGCTCTACTATTTGCTGGTTTAAGGTGAATTTGGTGCAGAGATTTAAAAGTTCATGTGTGTGCGAGTTTTCATCTGAGCTGCCTCCTGGTGTTATCTCTGCTACCACATTGTTTGCAATATTCCTCCATTTTAGGTGCCTTAGGTTGAAATCCCCCAGGAGCAAGATTTTGGGGGCAGGAGCTGGAAGATTTTCCAGACAGTGGTCAATTTTCAGAAGCTGTTCCTGGAATTGTTGGGACGTTGCATCCGGAGGCTTGTATACAACTATGATGACCAGGTGTTGATTCTCGATCTTTATTGCTAATACTTCAACTACATCATTTGAGGCATTTAGTAGTTCTGAACATACAAGTGACTCTGTGATACAGTGGTCCCTCGGTTTTCGCCGAAAATTCGTTCCAGAATGCTGTTCAAGTGCCATTACCGAACGAATTTACTTCCTTACGAAATAATGTCACGTAGGTTAGTCTATTTCAGACCCCCAAAAATACACTTGCAACAGCACTTACGAAAATACACTTACATAAATGTTCGAGTTTGGAGATGCACGAAAACCGAGGGACCACTGTATACAGACCAACCCCCCCTTTTTGCCTGTTCACTCTGTCACATCTGTATAGGTTGTAGCCCGGGATCCATATTTCATTGTCCAAGTGATCTCTTATGTGGGTCTCTGTGAACGCCGCAAACATAGCATTTGACTCTGTAAGCAGTCCACGGATGTAAGATATCTTGTTGTTTGTTGCTGGCTTTAGACCCTGTATATTTGCAAAGATGAATGTTGTTGGATTGGTTGTATTGGTGGTATGGGGGGGGTCTTTTTTTCCTGGCACTAATATCTGTTGTGTTGAAGTGGAGGCCATTGACTGTGATTCCACTCCAGAAATGATTGCAGTTGGTGTACGATTTCTGTCATTTCCTGCCAGCTTTTTTTCCTTCCTGGCACTAAAAAACCTCTTTCTCCGGAGTGGCTGTGGCTACCCAGGTTTTGCCATGGTCTGGATGTTCAATGCCGTCTTGTACCCTTTAGATGGTATGCCTGGCAATATAAGTTTTAGCACTGTCTTTCCTGAACTGATGAGTGGCACATTTCAGGGTGGAAAAGCTTACAGGATGGGAGGTTGCATTTTCCTGTTTTCTTATGGGCACGGCATTTTCTGGGGGGATCATAATTGCATGTCCCATCTGTTTTCCCAGATATTCCATGCCTGCAGATACCAAGTGCATAATATTCACACAGGCCTGGTTTCCGTTTGCCCTGGTTTTTTGTGACTGTGTTCCCCATTGTATTCCCTATTGGTGGGTGTGTTCCTGTCTCGTTTCTATCTTCGGCACTAGTGCTAACAATGGAGCCTTCATCAGTTTCTGGTAATTTATCTTCAGTATTTCACTGGGCATCCCCCTGTTTACTATCTACCGTGGTATTGCTAGTTTGTAACATTGGTTTTTGTGTTTCCTTGTCTACACCTGTTTCCCCACTTGAGCTCCTGTCCCCCTTCAGGTCACCATCATTTATTTCTCCATTTTTACAGTTACTGTCTACCAGGGCATCATCTGTACCAAGGGCGATAGCACCATCTGGCCCAGATTTTTTATTTTCCCAACTGTTATATTGTGTTGTCATGTTTTTTATGAAGGCCGATTTGATGTTGTCATCTTTTAACATCAATGTGATTTTATTCCACAGTTCGGTCTCATTTGGGCATACCCAAAAACACTTCCCTGTTTAATATCTCGTGTAGTTTGTTCCTGAATGCTAACACAAGGGGCGGGGCTCCATTTACCACAGAAGTTGCATGTAATCCATCCAGTGGAACGTTTGTTTGTTTGGTTGCATATTACACAGGATTTCATGATTGATTATGTTGGTTGTTTTATTGTATATTCTACTAATAGCTTCCCTGAAGTGGTGATCCATCTACAGTGGTCCCTCGGTTTTCGTGTATCTCTGTTTTCGTGTATTTCAGTTTTCGTGTAGTTTTTTCGTGGAAAATTGCCCTCCGTTTTCGTGTGTTCCCTCCGTTTTCGTGCTCGGTCCGGAACCTGTCCACCAGTGCCGCGCACATACAAAGGCCGTAGGCCCGCCACCCACGCACCTCCCACACACATTGCCACCCAGTCTAGCATTGTTTACGCTTGAGTGAACATCACCCCAGGAGTTTATACAAAATATTTATTAACAATTCATTGTTTTTGGGCCTTGATTATTGTGTGTGACTACTAAATAAGCTACCATGGGCCCAAAGAAAGCTCCTAGTGCCACTTCTTTGGTAAAGAAAGTGAGGAACACCGTAGAACTGAAGAAAGAAATAATAGAAAAATATGATAGTGGTGTATGCATTGCCGAGCTCGCCAGGATATACAAGAAAGCCCCAACGACCATCGGTTCCATTGTGTATAAGAGAAAAGCAATCACTGAAGCTAATGTTGCGAAAGGGGTGAATACAATAACCAAACAGAGATCACAAACAATAGAAAATATGGAGAAATTGTTGTTGCTGTGGATAAACCAAAAACTGCTAGCGGGTGATAGTATTGTGCAATCCATCATACGTGAAAAGCAAGGCAGTTGCATGCCGATCTTGTCAAGAAAATGCCTGGAACCAGTGATGTTGATGTTGATGAATTTAAGGCCAGCAAAGGCTGGTTCGAAAAATTTAAGAGGCGAACTGGCATACACAGTGTTGTAAGGCATGGTGAGGGCCAGTTCAGATAAAGATGGGGCTGAAAAATTTGTGCGCGACTTTAAAAAATATGTAGAGGCTGAAAATTTCAAACCCCAACAAGTGTTTAATTGTGACGAAACAGGCCTCTTTTGGAAGAAAATGCCAAGGAGGACCTACATCACGCAGGAGGAAAAGGCAATGCGAGGACACAAGCCTATGAAAGACAGGCTAACTCTAATGTTGTGTGGTAACGCTAGTGGGGATTTCAAAGTGAAGCCTTTACTCGTGTATCACTCTGAAAATCCCAGAGTGTTCAGTCACTACAGTGTTGACAAGAGTAAATTGTGTGTGTTTTGGAAGTCTAATGCTAAGGCATGGGTCACTAGGGAAATTTTCCTGGAATGGTTTAATCAAGTGTTTGGCCCCAGTGTGAAGAAATATTTATTGGAGAATAAATTGCCACTTAAGT
>WNWK01007078.1:85000-98059 GCA_009830355.1 Cherax destructor
AGTCATTCAGTAAGTCAGTCAAGTCATTCAGTAAGTCAGTCAAGTCATTCAGTAAGTCAGTCAAGTCATTCAGTAAGTCAGTCAAGTCATTCAGTAAGTCAGTCAAGTCATTCAGTAAGTCAGTCAAGTCATTCAGTAAGTCAGTCAAGTCATTCAGTAAGTCAGTCAAGTCATTCAGTAAGTCAGTCAAGATCATAGTCAGTCAAGTCAGTCAGTCAGTCAAGTCAGTCAGTCAGTCACACAAACTTATGTTTACATCTTTTTATGTGTACAAAGTAACACTTCATTACGGCCATGGGTTATGTCTTGTCTAATATCTGTTTTCTTCGTTAATTCAAGATCAAAACACAATTCACTCTTATTCTTCACAAACAGCTGGCTTGTAGCCAGGACTTCTTGACGCGTATGAAATACGTACGAATGCTGGGATGGTGGGGTCCGTGGTGGCTGGGTAAGGCGGGTGGTGTCTGCTGAACAACAACAGTAGTAGTAACAAGACTGCTTGTGAGAATGGTTATTTGTTTTTCCTTCCCACAAACTGTAAGTAAGTTTATTCAGGTATACACAGATACAGTCATCCCTTGGTTTTCGCTTGTCCCAGTTTTCGCCGATTTTGGTTTTCACTGACATTTTTCAGGGAAAATTTGTCTCAGTTTTCGCCGATTGTTTTAGTTTTCGCCGACCGTATGGGACCTGTCCACCAGTGCCGCGCACATACAAAGGCCGTAGGCCCGCCACCCACGCACATTGTCACGCAGTCTAGCATTGTTTACACTTGAGTGAACATCACCCCAGATGTTTATACAAAACATTTATTAACAATTCATTGTTTTTGGGCCTTGATTATTGTGTGTGACTACTAAATAAGCTACCATGGGCCCAAAGAAAACTCCTAGTGCCACTTCTTTAGTAAAGAAAGTGAGGAACACTGTAGAAATGAAGAAAGAAATAATAGAAAAATATGATAGTGAAAGTGAGAAACACGATGGAGTTTAAGTGTGTAGCAGGCATGCAGGGAGTGTAGCAGGCATGCAGGGAGTGTAGCAGGCATGCAGGGAGTGTAGCAGGCATGCAGGGAGTGTAGCATGCATGCAGGGAGTGTAGCATGCATGCAGGGAGTGTAGCATGCATGCAGGGAGTGTAGCATGCATGCAGGGAGTGTAGCATGCATGCAGGGAGTGTAGCATGCATGCAGGGAGGCAGCATGCATGCAGAGATGAGGAGTGTAGCATGCATGCAGGAGTGTAGCATGCATGCAGGGAGTGTAGCATGCATGCAGGGAGTGTAGCATGCATGCAGGAGTGTAGCATGCATGCAGGGAGTGAGCATGCATGCAGGGAGTGTAGCATGCATGCAGGGAGTGTAGCATGCATGCAGGGAGTGTAGCATGCATGCAGGGAGTGTAGCATGCATGCAGGGAGTGTAGCATGCATGCAGGAGTGTAGCATGCATGCAGGGAGTGTAGCATGCATGCAGGGAGTGTAGCATGCATGCAGGGAGTGTAGCATGCATGCAGGGAGTGTAGCATGATGCAGGAGTGTAGCATGATGCAGGAGTGTAGCATGATGCAGGGAGTGTAGCATGTATGCAGGGAGTGTAGCAGTATGCAGGAGTGTAGCATGTATGCAGGAGTGTAACAGGTATGCAGGAGTGTAACATGTATGCAGGAGTGTAACAGGTATGCGAGTGTAACGATCAGGAGTGTAACAGGTATGCAGGGAGTGTAACAGGTATGCAGGGAGTGTAACATGTATGCAGGGAGTGTAACAGGTATGCAGGGAGTGTAACAGGTATGCAGGGAGTGTAACAGGTATGCAGGGAGTGTACAGGTATGCAGGAGTGTAACAGGTATGCAGGGAGTGTAACAGGTATGCAGGAGTGTACAGGTATGCAGGGAGTGTAGCAGGTATGAGGGAGTGTACAGGCATGGAGGGAGTGTAGCAGGCATGGGGAGTGTAGCAGGCATGGAGGGAGGTAGCAGGCATGGAGGGAGTGTAGCAGGCATGGAGGGAGTGTAGCAGGCAGGAGGGAGTGTAGCAGGCAGGGAGGGAGGTAGCAGGCATGCAGGGAAGTGACCCCGGATAAGGACTTGGTACCTAGAGTCCTTATGGAGGGGATTCCCTTCCAAAATTAGGTCTCTTCCTCTCCCTCTTCCCTCTCTCCCATCCAGCAACATCAGTCTTCAATAAAGATAAGTGCCACATTCAGTTCATTCATTTGTGCATGTAAATCTATCTTTAAGGCCCCCCAAATTTTTTTTTTCCAAACTTCTGGGTTTCTGGAACGGATTAATTGAATTTCCATTATTTCTTATGGGGAAAATAGTTTTGGTTTTCGCCGATTTTGGTTTTAGCCGATCCATCTGGAACGGATTAAAATCGAAAAAAGAGGGATGACTGTACAGTTACGAAGATTATCATACATAGCAGCATATGTGTAGAGAACCTAGGATAACCCAAAAAAGTCAGAGTGACAGTATTTCCATTGACTGACTTGGGTTATCCTAGGTTCTCTACACATATGCTGCTATGTATGATAATGTATGTAACTGTACTCACCTAATTGTGGTTGCAGGGGTCGAGACTCAGCTCCTGGCCCCGTGTATCTGAATAAACTTACATTTTGCAGGAAGGAAAAACAAATTCCCTTTTCCTCTAAGCACGAGGATTCTTAGGCAGTAAATAACCATGCGCTCAAAATTTTTTCCCTCCTGCTGAACCGTGTAATATCATCTTTACGTCGTGTAAGATGATAACGTGTCGCAAATCTTAAATCGTGCAATACCGGTAACGTGCAACATAATCTCGTGCTAAATGACGTTCTACTGTACCACTGTATTTTCTCAAGATTGTTCACCTATTCGTATTTTGATAGAAATTCTTTTATATTAATGTAATCACTAGATTTTGGTCAGGTACACTAGCAGATTAAAATTATCAATACAGCTGACCTGCGTGGTAAGGACCCGACGACCGCTGGCAACTGATTTCAAACACGAAACTCGTTAGGCCTAACACTTCACTTTAACATTTATTAACTTATCTGTATACTACGGCACCACTGTGATATTCACTATAAAAGTTATATCTACACCTTATTTTCAGGGAGACTTTCTTTCCTCTGACAAATATTTGTTCTCTTTTGTTATTTCACACGAACTTAGGCCTAAGTTCCCCTCTGGGAGAATGCACTGCTGTGTTCTTGTACACTAATTCCCTTTTTTTTGGACTCGGTATAACTGTTTTCTCCCTGATTAGTTCCGAGCACTGGAGGAATGTACCTTATAAGATCACTGGCACAGTTTTAAAGTTCTAGCACGTTGAAGAGACTGTGAAAAACACGAAAAGACACGGAGCAAGGCGGACACGGCAGGGGGGGGACACACACACACAGTATTGGAAACGAGGTTGAAGGTTTGGTACACAAATGCGGATGGAATCACGAATAAGTATGAAGAGTGGAATGAAAGAATAGGTGAGATGTCCCCAGACATCATACCCATCACAGAAACTAAACTCAGTGAGACAATAGCAGATGCAATCTTCCCACAGGGATATTAGATCCTGATGAAAGATAGAAGGAGCAGGGGGGGAGGAGGAGTCGCACTGCTCGTAAGGAACCATTGGAGATTCGAGGAAATGGAAGGAATGGAGGTGTGTCGAGAAAGGGACTTTATAGTAGGTACCATCCAGTCTGGGGAGCACAAGATAGTCATTGCAGTGATGTATAACCCACCACAGAACTGCAGGAGGCCAGAAGAGGCATATGACGAGAACAACAGAGCAATGGTGGACACTCTGGCGGAGGTGGCAAGAAAAGCCCACATGAGCAGAGCGAAGTTACTGGTCATGGGCGATTTCAACCACAGGGAGATCGACTGGGAGAACCAAGAACCACGTGGGGGTCCAGAAACTTGGAGAGCCAAGATGATGGACGTGGTACTGGAAAACCTGATGCACCAACATGTCAGGGACACGACCAGAGAGAGAGGAGAGGAGGAACCAGCAAGGCTGGACCTTGTATTCACCCTGAACAGCTCAGACATCGAGGACATAACTCACGAGAGCCCCCTGGGAGCCAGCGACCATATGGTGCTGAGCTTTGAGTACATTGTAGAGCTACAGGTAGAGAGGGAAAATGGTATGGAAAGAGATAAACTAGACTTGAAAAGAGGGGACTACACCGGTATGAGGAATTTCCTGCAGGAGGTTCAGTGGGAAAGGGAAATGGAAGGACAGTCAGTAAATGAAATGATGGAATACGTAGCGACAAAGTGCGAGGAGGCAGAGGAACGGTTTATACCCAAAGGAAAAAGATTAAATGGGAAGGCCAGAAAGAGCCCCTGGTTTACCCAAAGGTGCAGGGAGGCAAAGACTCAGAGTGTCAGAGAATGGAAAAGGTACAGGAGGCAAAGAACCCAAGTAAACACAGAGATTAGTTGAAGAGCAAGAAACGAGTATGCACAGGTACGGAGGGAGGCCCAGAAACAGTACGAAAATGACGTAGCATCGAAAGTCAAGTCTGACCCGAAACTGATGTACAGTCACATCAGAAGGAAGACAACAGTCAAGGATCAGGTGATAAGGCTGAGGAGAGAAGATGGGGAACTCACAAGTAACTATCAAGAAGTATGTGAGGAGCTCAACTCGAGGTTTAAGGAAGTATTCACAGTGGAGGCAGGAAGGCAGCTGGATAGACAGGACGGGGTGCGTCACCAACAAGGGATGTATCAAGTGCTGGAGGGCATACACACAACTGAGGAGGAGGTGAAGCAGTTACTCAGTGACCTTGATACCTCAAAGGCGATGGGTCCAGACAATATCTCCCCGTGGGTCCTTCGGGAAGGAGCTGAGGTACTGAGTGTGCCACTTGACATAATATTCAACACATCCCTTGAAACTGGGCAGCTACCTGAGGTATGGAAAAAGACCAACGTAGTCCCCATCTTTAAAAAAAGAGACAGAAAAGAGGCACTAAACTATAGACCAGTGTCACTTACGTGTATAGTGTGCAAAGTCTTGGAGAAAATCATCAGGAAAAGAATGGTGGAGCACCTGGAACTGAACAGGATAATTAACGCCAGACAGCACGGATTCAGGGAAGGCAAAGCATGTGTAACAAACCTCCTGGAGTTCTATGATAAAGTAACAGAGGTAAGGCAAGAGAGAGAAGGGTGTGTTGATTGCATTTTCCTGGACTGCAGGAAGGCCTTCGACACAGTTCCTCGTATGAGATTAGTAAAGAAGTTGGAAGAACAAGCATGTATATCAGGAAGGGCACTGGGAAAGGATCAGGGAATACCTCACAGGGAGGCAACAAGGAGTCATGGTGCGTGATGAGGTATCACAGTGGGCGCCTGGACGAGCGGTGTACCACAGGGGTCAGTCCTAGGACCAGTGCTATTCTTGGTATATGTGAATGACATGACGGATGGGATAGATTTAGAAGTGTCTCTGTTCGCAGATGATGTGAAATTAATGAGAAGAATCACATCGGATGAGGACCATGCAGGACTTCAAAGAGACCTGGACAGGCTTGACATCTGGTCTAGCAACTGGCTTCTGAATTTAATCCCACCAAATGCAAAGTCATGAAGATCGGAGAAGGGCAAAGAAGACCGCAGACAGAGTACAGGCTAGGTGGACAAAGGCTACAAACCTCGACAAAGGAGAAAGACCTTGGGGTGAGTATAACGCCAAGCACGTCTCCGGAAACACACATCAACCAGATAACTGCGGCAGCATATGGGCGACTGGGAAACCTAAGATTAGCGTCCGTTACCTTAACAAGGAATCGTTCAAGACACTGTACACCGTGTATGTCAGGCCCATACTAGAGTATGCAGCTCCAGTCTGGAACCACACCTGGTCAAGCACGTCAAGAAATTAGAGAAAGTGCAAAGGTTTGCGACAAGAGTAGTTCCACAACTCAGGGGACTGTCCTATGAAGAAAAGTTGAGGGAAATAGGACTAACAACACTGGAGGATAGAAGAGTTAGAGGAGACATGATAACGACATAAAAATACTGCGAGGAAGCGACAAGGTAGATAGTGACATGATGTTCCAGAGAGGGAACACAGAAACAAGGGGGCACAACTGGAAGCTGAAGACTCAGATGAGTCAAAGGGATGTTAGGAAGCATTTCTTCAGCCATAGAATAGTCAGGAAGTGGAATAGCCTAGAAAGTGATGTAGTGGAGGCAGGAACCATACATAGTTTTAAGATAAGGTATGATAAAGCTCATGGAGCAGGGAGAGCAGAGACCCAGTAGCGGACAGCGAAGAGCGGGGCCAGGAGCTGAGTCTCGACCCTGCAACCACAATTAGGTGAGTACACACACACACAATTGGCTTCTTGAATTCAATCCTCCAAATGCAAAGTCATGAGCATCGGAGAAGGGCAAAGAAGACCGCTGACAGAGTATAAGCTAGGCGGACAAAGGCTACAAACCTCGGCAAAGGAGAAAGACCTTGGAGTGATAACGCCAAGCACGTCTCCGAAGGCACACATCAACCAGATAACTGCGGCAGCATATGGGCGACTGGCAAACCTAAGATTAGCGTTCCGTTACCTTAACAAGGAATCGTTCAAGACACTGTAACCGTGTATGTCAGGCCCATACTAGAATATGCAGCTCCAGTCTGGAACCCACACCTGGTCAAGCACGTCAAGAAATTAGAGAAAGTGCAAAGGTTTGCGACAAGAGTAGTTCCACAACTCAGGGGTCTGTCTATGAAGAAAGTTGAGGGAAATAGGACTAACAACACTGGAGGAAAGAAGGTAGAGGAGACATGATAACGACACACAAAATACTGCAGGGAATCTACAAGGTAGATAGTGACAGGATGTTTTCAGAGAGGGACCACAGAAATAAGGGGACACAACTGGAAGCTGAAGACTCAGATGAGTCAAAGGGATGTCAGGAAGCATTTCTTCAGCCACAGAGTAGTCAGGAAGTGGAATAGTCTAGAGAAAGATATAGTGGAGGCAGGAACCATACATAGTTTTAAGACAAGGTATGATAAAGCTCATGGAGCAGGGAGAGCAGAGACCCAGTAGCAGACAGCGAAGAGGCGGGGCCAGGAGCTGAGTCTCGACCCCTGCAACCACAATTAGGTGAGTACAATTAGGTGAGTACACACACACACGAGAGATAGGGGGGACATGATAACAACATATAAGATACTGAGAGGAATTGACAAAGTGGACAGAGACAGAATGTTCCAGAGATGGGACACAGCAACAAGGGAACACAGTTGGAAGTTGAAGACTCAGATAAATCACAGAGATGTTAGGAAGTATTTCTTCAGTCACAGAGTGGTCGGGAAGTGGAATAGTTTAGGAAGCGATGTAGTGGAGGCAGGCTCCATACATAGCTTTAAGCAGAGGTATGATAAAGCTCATGGCACAGGGAGAATGAACCAGTAGCGGCCAGTGAAGAGGCGGGGCCAGGAGCTGTGACTCGACCCCTGCAACCACAACTAGGTGAGTACACACACACACCTGGTCAAGCACGTCAAGAAATTAGAGAAAGTGCAAAGGTTTGCAACAAGACTAGTCCCAGAGCTAAGGGGATTGTCCTACGAAGAAAGGTTAAGGGAAATCGGCCTGATGACACTAGAGGACAGGAGGGTTAGGGGAGACATGATAACGACATATAAAGTACTGCAAGGAATAGATAAGGTGGACAGAGACAAGATGTTCCAGAGAGGGGACACAGAAACAAGGGGTCACAATTGGAAGTTGAAGACTCCTATGAGTCAAAGGGATGTTAGGAAGTATTTCTTCAGTCATAGAGTTGTCAGGAAGTGGAATAGCCTAGAAAGCGATGTAGTGGAGGCAGGAACCATACATAGTTTTTAGACGAGGTTTGATAAAGCTCATGGAGCAGGGGGAGAGAGGACCTAGTAGCAATCAGTGAAGAGGCAGGGCCAGGAGCTATGAATCGACCCCTTCAACCACAAATAGGTGAGTACAAATAGATGAGTACACATACTACATATACAGTGGTCCCTCGGTTTTCGTGCATCTCCAAACTCGAACTTTTATGTAAGTGTATTTTTGCAAGTGCTGTTGCAAGTGTATTTTTGGGGGTCTGAAATAGACTAACCTACGTGACATTATTTCTTAAGGAAGTAAATTCGTTCGGTAATGGCACTTGAGCAGCATTCTGGAACGAATTTTCGGCGAAAACCGAGGGACCACTGTATACTATACATACATACAACAGGACTAGTGTCTAATCGACATGTGCCTTGGACAAAATGGTAACTAACTAACACTATTAGTGCAGGTTGTGGGACCATTATCTACACTACCATTAACACACACTATTAGTGCAGGTTGTGGGACCATTATTATAATAATAATAATAATAATAATAATAATATTTTATTTCATTGCAAGTTTACATCGAGATTTTGTAATTACAATATAGAATTGAAGTGCAAAGAGAGGCACTATCATGCCATGGCATTATGGGCAGACTTAATCAAGACTTATAGACTACTTAATACTAGAGAAATTGATAATTTTGTTATAGTTAAACATAGCTTATGTTTATAGCAGATAATAAGTTTACTCAAAATTACAATCTGAGGATTTTATATTTTGAAAGTGTTTTGTAAGATGGTTATATCAATAGTAAATATTGCAATTATATTATGGGTAAATAACACTGAGCATTATTGAAAGTAGTTTACGGTATGAGTATTTAGTTTAGGGTGAGTAGGTGGTTTTTGAGAAGAGTCTTAAATTGATGTTCAGGCCAGGTTGTTTTAATATTTTCTGGTAATGAATTTTAGATTATGGACTTGGGGTATATCAAAAAGTGATCTGTGTCTTGTGTTATGGTCATGGGTCCTGTTAAAGTTGGTGAGGAGAATTTTTAGTGGAGGGTTTATATTTGAGTGTAGAGTTCTATGTATGTAGTAGGCACAAGAATAAGTGTGAATGTACTTTACGGTGAGTAGTTTTAGACTTTCGAATATTGGTGGAGTATGCTGTCTAGAGTGGGAATTTGTTATCATTCTGACTGCAGCCTTTTGCTGGGTTATGAGTGGTCTAAGGTGATTTAATGTTGTTGATCCCCATGCACAAATTCCATAGGTGAGATAAGGGTAAATGAGTGAATGATACAGAGCAAGGAGAAGTGATTGAGGCACATAGTAGCGTATCTTTGATAGTATGCCTACTGTCTTTGAGATTTTCTTGGAAATTTGTTGTATGTGTGTTTGGAATTTGAGGCTACTGTCAAGGTGGATTCCTAGGAATTTTCCATTTGTGAGTCTTGTGATGGGTGATCCATTTAGCGTTATGTTAAGTGGGACATTTGAAGCTCTGTTTCCAAACTGAATGAAATAGGTTTTGTCATTATTGAGAGTAAGCTTGTTAGTCGTCATCCAGGTAGATATTTTGTTGGCCAGTATGACTACACTACCATTAATACACACTATTAGTGCAGGTTGTGGAACCATTATCTACACTACCATTAACACACACTATTAGTGCAGGTTGTGGGACCATTATCTACACTACCATTAACACACACTATTAGTGCAGGTTGTGGGACCATTATCTACACTACCATTAACACACACTATTAGTGCAGGTTGTGGGACCATTATCTACACTACCATTAACACACACTATTAGTACAGGTTGTGGAACCATTATCTACACTACCATTAACACACACTATTAGTGCAGGTTGTGGAACCATTATCTACACTACCATTAACACACACTATTAGTGCAGGTTGTGGGACCATTATCTACACTACCATTAACACACACTATTAGTGCAGGTTGTGGGACCATTATCTACACTACCATTAACACACACTATTAGTGCAGGTTGTGGGACCATTATCTACACTACCATTAACACACACTATTAGTGCAGGTTGTGGGACCATTATCTACACTACCATTAACACACACTATTAGTGCAGGTTGTGGGACCATTATCTACACTACCATTAACACACACTATTAGTGCAGGTTGTGGGACCATTATCTACACTACCATTAACACACACTATTAGTGCAGGTTGTGGGACCATTATCTACACTATTAACACACACTATTAGTGCAGGTTGTGGGACCATTATCTACACTACCATTAACACACACAATAACACAACCTTAGAATCATAATTGTTTCAGTAATAAATAATACTATGGTAAAATATTAATGTAATTTGTATTTTGAGATCTGGCCATTAAATATTTTACAGCAGGAATTATATACAGTCTCTCCTCACTTAGCGACGTACTCATTTACCGACGCCTCGGACTTACGACGGGCTCTCTGACCAGTATTTGTTCCTAAATAATATATACAGTGGTACCTCGAGTTACGATGGTCCCCAAAATCGCCCTTTTATGTAAGTTTATTTTTTTTAAATGCTTTTGTAAGTATATTTTTGGGGGTGTAAAAGGACTAGTCTATTTTACATTATTCCTTATGGGGATAAATTCGTTTGGTAATGGCACTTGAACAGCATTCTTGAACGAAAAAATATCGTAACTCGAGGTACCACTGTATTAGACTTGATTTCCTCAATTTTATTTATTACAATATACAGTACACTGCTGTATAAAAATTTAAGAAAGGAGGAACACTGCAGCAGGCCTGTTGGCCCATACTAGGCATGTCCTTCACAATCCATCACACTAACAGAATATTTGCCCAACTCAATTTTCAATGCTACCCAAGCAATAAGCTTTGATAATTTTTTATTCATGTGCAAGTCCCACTCACATGCAACCCCTCTCACTCATAAGAACATAAGAAACATTAGTAAGGTTTATACATCAATAGTAAGGCCTCACCTAGATTACGCAGCTCAGTTCTGGTCTCCATATTACAGAATGGACATAAATTCGTTAGAAAACATTCAGTGTAGAATGACTAAATTAATACATAGCATTAGAAATCTTCCTTATGAAGAAAGATTGAAACATAGATGTCATAGAACTTCAGGAAGATTTAGACAAACTTAATTCGTGGTCAGAAAAGTGGCAGATGCAGTTCAATGTAGATAAATGCAAGGTTCCTATATCCTTTCTAAATCTAAACTTATCCAATTTGAATCCATTATTGCTGGTTCTCTCTTGGAGAGATATCCTCAAGACCTTATTTATATGGAAAAATAAACACATAAGCAGTATAATGTGATCCTTTATTGACAACGTTTCGCCACGCATGGCTTTCAGTCACAGACAGATCTACCTGGAAAATGAGTAACATGAATATATATAGGGTATAGTCAGGTGGAGAATGCTGGGTCAGGTGGTGAAAGCTGCATGTGACAGTCTTAAAAGTAGTGTGATAGTTAAAAACTTTGTGTGACTTAAAGGACCTGCAGTGTTCCATTCTTGAGTTCTAGGTGGGATAGTGTTGAAAGTTTCTTGGCAATAGGTTCAGCTATGTTGTAGAAGCCGTTGTTCTGGTTGAAGTTGTTGGATATACAGATAAGTGATGATTCCAGGATTCTTCAGTATTGCGTGTTGTCTTCTCTGGCGATGAGTCTTGCGTTTCTGTAGTTGATTAAATGGTTGTGTAAATTTCGGTGTTGAACACAGGCATTTCTTGAGTCGTCAGATCTGCCTGCGTACGGGTGTTCTGAAATGCAGATCTGACGACTCAAGAAATGCCTGTGTTCAACACCGAAATTTACACAACCATTTAATCAACTATAGAAACGCAAGACTCATCGCCAGAGAAGACAACACGCAATACCGAAGAATCCTGGAATCATCACTTATCTGTATATCCAACAACTTCAACCAGAACAACGGCTTCTACAACATAGCTGAACCTATTGCCAAGAAACTTCTTCAACGCTATCCCACCTAGAACTCAAGAATGGAACACTGCAGGTCCTTTAAGTCACACAAAGTTTTTAACTATCACACTACTTTTAAGACTGTCACATGCAGCTTTCACCACCTGACCCAGCATTCTCCACCTGACTATACCCTATATATATTCATGTTACTCATTTTCCAGGTAGATCTGTCTGTGACTGATAAAGCCACTGCGTGGGCGAAACGTTGTCAATAAAGGATCACATTATACTGCTTATGTGTTTATTTTTCCATTGTGTCGGTATTTTATACCATTTATTTCCACCTTATTTATATCCCCCTTATTAATACCCATCTTCCACTTATATACCTCGATCATGTCTCCCCTCATTCTTCGTCTTACAAGTGAATGTAATTTAAGGGTCTTCAATCTTTCTTCATACGGAAGATTTCTAATGCTATGAATTAACTTTGTCATTCGTCGCTGAATGTTTTCTAACGAATTTATATCCATTCTGTAATATGGAGACCAGAACTGAGCTGCGTAATCTAGGTGAGGCCTTACTAATGATGTATAAAGCTGTAATATAACCGCTGGACTTCTGTTGCTTACACTTCTTGATATAAATCCCAATACAGTGGTCCCTCGGTTTTCGCCGAAAATTCGTTCCAGAATGCTGCTCAAGTGCTATTACCGAACGAATTTACTTCCTTAAGAAATAATGTCACGTAGGTTAGTCTATTTCAGACCCCCAAAAATACACTTGCAACAGCACTTACGAAAATACACTTACATAAATGTTCGAGTTTGGAGATGCACGAAAACCGAGGGACCACTGTAATCTATTTGCTTTATTTCTTACGCTTAGGCATTGCTGACTTGGTTTGAGGTTGCTGCTAACCATAACCCCCAAATCCTTTTCACATTCTGTATGGCTGAGTTCAACATTATTAACCCTTTGACTGTTTCGGACGTATATTTACGTCTTACGAGCCAATGTTTCGGACGTATTTATACGCCTAAATTCTAGCGGCTTCAAATGAAGCGGGAGAAAGCTGATAGGCCTACATGTGAGAGAATGGGTCTGCGTGGTGGGTGTGCGCAGTATGAAAAAAATCGGGGACCCAGTGGTGCATTGTGGGAGCGCCATGTTTGTAGTCCTTGTTCACCATGCCTGGCGGTAAGAAGTACCTCACTCCCGGCGGGAAATTTGGGGGCCTTCTCTTCCCAAGTGATAGTTCTA
>WNWK01007079.1:0-62500 GCA_009830355.1 Cherax destructor
TAATCGAATGTGCCTAGGAAAAATGGTAATAACACACACACACACACACACACACAGAGTTAAGTATCGGATTGACTTAATTTCAGACATCTGAAACAAATATTACTCCTAATTTTTCTTAAATAGCAAGGCTCTTCTTGCCGAATAAGGCAAGCGAAAATTGTGTATGCAATTTCGCAAAAAATCATTCTGAACCTAACGAAAAAAAAAATATTTAATTGTGTTTGTTTATTATTAAATTATTGTAAAGTTATCTAAAACATATTTAATTAGATTAGGCTAAATTAAATTGTTCTTGTTATAATAAGGTTAGGTAAGTTTTCTAAAGTTCTTTTGTTACAAAAATATTAATTTTTACATTAACATAAGTTAAGAAATGTATAAATTTAAACGTATAAGAGAAAAATTTAGAAAGGACTTAATTTTAAACGAGTTCTTGACCAATTTTACCTATTCGGCACATTATATATATATATATATATATATATATATATATATATATATATATTAGCAGTACAATGTATTCTGTGCAAACATGAACGATCAGCTACTGTCGTTGAGGCTTGCAAATGCAATAGCAATTTTTTAAACTAAAACAAAAACAGCCCTGGAATCCTGGCCTCGGGCCGGGCAGGACCATCCTGGACACCGGTCACAGGATAGATGACTAGCCTAAACTATCCTTGAATTATGAAGAAGTAACTTTTGTGGGGATAAAGTTCCGCTTTGGGTAGAACTTTATTAAGACATGACTTGATGAAGCCACGAGGGGGAACACTCACACACACCTCTCCTTCTCTCTCCTCTCCTCTCCCTCTCCTCTCTCCTCCTCCTTTCTCTCCTTTTACTTCCTCTTACTTCTCTTCTCTCTCTCTCTCTCTCTCTCTCTCACCATGGCGTAACAAAGAGGTGAGCACAGTTAAGTATCGGAACTTGACTTAATTTCAGACATTTGAAACAAACATAAGGAAATATTACAGTTTTGTGTTGTGTACTTCTGCGGGAGATCACCAGGAGACACCTGGCTTTCTTCAAGAAGGTGTATATCTGGAGGTTGTTTCGGGGGTCAACGCCCCCCCCCGCGGCCCGGTCCATGACCAGGCCTCGAGGGAACTTTGGTAAATTCCTCAAGTTAGTTCCTGACCAAACGGGCTGTGGTACCTAGGGTAGACTGCGTGCTGCCAGCGCTAACAGCCTGATTGTTCAGGCTAGAGACCAGACTTGATTTGGGATGTGATTGCCGGGGGGCACAGGCCCCTAGACTCGACTTCAGAGACAGTGGTAGGGTTCAGTAGGCTCTGCCTTGCCGGGGTCACTAAGCCTATATTTCCCGTTTCCTTGTTCTTTGAGGGGTGACAGGTCATGAGGGGAAGACTGGTGAATGTTCCCTTCCCTCGCTCCCTCCCTCCCTCCCTCCCCTCTCTTCTCCCCTACCTCCACTCTCTTCTCCCCTACCTCCCCTCTCTCCTCCCCTCTGCCACCTCCCCTCTGCCACCTCCCCTAACCCCTCCCCTACCTCCCCTCCTCTCCCTCCATCCCTTACTCCAAACCTCCCTTATTTCGTGCTTCCCCTGCGATGAGTCACACTGCAGGTAGATTCTCTCGCCCCCTCTCCCTCTTTCTTTCTCTCCCTCTTTCTTTCTCTCCCTCTTTCTTTCTCTCCCTCTTTCTTTCTCCCCCTCTTTCTTTCTCTCCCTCTTTCTTTCTCTCCCTCTTTCTTTCTCTCCCTCTCTTTCTCCCTCTCTCTCCCTCTTTCTCCCCCTCCCTCCCTCTCAGCTGGAGTGTTTTAAAGGTACCTATTACATGGAGTAGGTCGAGGTGTTTCAGACATACTACGTACCTATTAGTGTAGGTGGTGTAGGGTGGGCAGTTTCACTACAGTACCTATGATGTTATTGATCCGAGGGGAGTTTTATCCTCTCTCTCTCTCTCTCTCTCTCTCTCTCTCTCTCTCTCTCTCTCTCCCTCACACTCGTGGTAATAAATGTATGTCTGCTGTTGCTAGATCTGCATACTCTTTGTGGCTGCACTGTTGTTGCTGTACTGTACTGCTGCTGCACTGTTGTTGCTACTGCATTTCACTGTACTGTTGTTGCTACTACATTTCACTGTACTTTTGTTGCTGCTACACTGAACTGTTGTTGCTGCTGCACTGTACTGTTGCTACACTGTACTGTTGCTGCTGTACTGTTGCTGCTGTACTGTTGTTGCTGTACTGTACTGTTGCTGCTGTACTATACTGTTGCTACTGTACTGTTGTTGCACTGTACTGTTGCTGCTGTACTGTACTGTTGTTGCTGCTGCTTTTACTGTTGTTGCTGCTGCTTTTACTGTTGTTGCCTTCACTGTTGTCATGGTCACTGGATCAATCAGACTGTGATGGATAGGTGGGCCAGCAGCAACAGCCTGGTTGACCAGGCTAGCACCAAACAAGTCTGACCCAAGGCCGGGCTCCAGGAGTAGGAAAACACCCGGAACTTGGATCAAAAGCATATCAGAGGTAAATGTGGAAAATTCTCTAAATATACACGCACAAATCACTCCCAACGACATTTAAATGCAGGTCAGTAAGTGTGAGAGGACCCAGACTTTTAATACCTTCCCTTCGTACTTAAGGGAGTGTCCGTGGTTCGATTCCCGGTACGGGTGTTAACATTGAGGCGTGTTTCATTACACCTGCTGACCCTGTTCACTTAGCAGTAAGTAAGTACCTGGGTGTTAGTCGACTGGTGTGGGTCGCATCCTGGCGGACAACATGAACCTAAGTTGCCCGAAATGCTCTGCATAACCAGGGGCTTTCTATATAGTATGTCATTGATGTCAGCTATGGTCTGTATAAGTTGTATCATGCATGTGCTGGTAGAAATAAATATTATTATCATTATTACTATTATTCAGTAGCAAGGTGGTTTTTTCTTGTTACCGAAAAGTTCTGCCTAGACAAGATTTTTCTGGCCTAGGTTTGTTCCCCAGGATGCGACCCACAACAGTCGACTAACACCCAAGTACATACTGCTAGGTGAACAGGGGCAGCAGGTGTGAGGAAACATACCCAACGTTTCCTCCCGTGCCGGGGATTGAACCGGGGACACTGTAAGGCGAGTGCGTTGCCAACCAAGCCACGGGACACTGTGTTAAGAGGCAAATTCAGTACAGAGTTTCGGGAGTAGATATGACAGGGCACATGAGGCCAAGAACTAATGATGCCGGCGATTGTAGCTTTAAAGGCGGGGTCAGGAGCTGAGACCCAACCCACAATACAAGTCTGTGAGTGCACATCCCCATACTTGTTATCTCCCTCCTCCCTCCCCAAGTTCCAGGTGACTTCTCACTACTTCCCTCCCGACTCTACTTCCCTCCCCACGCTCCTTCCCTCCCCAACACAATCTTCCCTCCCTCTCAAGCTTCTTCCCTCCCCATCCTCACGCTCCTTCACTCCCCACTCTCCTTCCTCAAACTCCTCCCCTCCACAAGCTCCTGCCATCCCCTCCACAAGCTTCTCCCCTCCCCTCCACAAGCTCCTCCCCTCCACAAGCTCCTCCCCTCCCCTCCACAAGCTCCTCCCCTCCCCTCCACAAGCTCCTCCCCTCCCCTCCACAACTCCAGGGTGCTGCTCCTCCCATACACACACACCTCAATAGTGAGGTAGGGAAAGATTTGATGGTGGTGTCCTTACCTCTTACCTGTCTGGCTGCCCCTGGAGGACCCACCTCTCCTGCTATACCACGCTGCAGGTGTTCTCCACTCCTGCTCATGTTGCACGTGTTTTACTCTCTCCTCTTGCTGTTGTTGCTCATATTGCACGTGTTTTATTCTCGCCTCTTGTTGATGTTGCACGCGTTTTACTCTCGCTTCTTGTTGATGTTGCACGTGTTTTACTCTCGCTTCTTGCTGTTGTTGCTCATGTTGCATGTGTTTTATTCTCGCTTCTTGTTGATGTTGCACGTGTTTTACTCTCGCTTCTTGCTGTTGTTGCTCATGTTGCATGTGTTTTATTCTCGCTTCTTGCTGTTGTTGCTCATATTGCACGGGTTTTATTCTCGCCTCTTGTTGATGTTGCACGTGTTTTATTCTCGCCTCTTGCTGATGTTGCACGTGTTTTACTCTCGCTTCTTGCTGTTGTTGCTCATGTTGCACGTGTTTTACTCTTCTTGCTGTTGTTGCTCATGTTGAAGTTTTATTCTCGCTTCTTGCTGTTCCTTCTTGTTGCTGCTACAGATGTTTTCCTTCTTGTTGTTGCTACAGATGTTTTCCTTCTTGTTGCTGCTACAGATATTTTCCTTCTTGTTGCTGCTACAGATGTTTTCCTTGTTGCTGCCACAGATGTTTTCCTTGTTGCTGCTACAGATGTTTTCCTTCTTGTTGTTGCTACAGATGTTTTCCTTGTTGCTGCTACAGATGTTTTCCTTGTTGCTGCTACAGATGTTTTCCTTCTTGTTGCTGCTACAGATGTTTTCCTTCTTGTTGTTGCTACAGATGTTTTCCTTCTTGTTGTTGCTACAGATGTTTTCCTTCTTGTTGTTGCTACAGATGTTTTCCTTCTTGTTGCTGCTACAGATGTTTTCCTTCTTGTTGCTGCTACAGATGTTTTCCTTCTTGTTGCTGCTACAGATGTTTTCCTTCTTGTTGTTGCTACAGATGTTTTCCTTCTTGTTGCTGCTTCAGATGTTTTCCTTCTTGTTGTTGCTACAGATGTTTTACTTATTGTTGTTGCTACAGATGTTTTACTTCTTGTTGTTGCTACAGATGTTTTCCTTGTTGCTGCTACAGATGTTTTCCTTCTTGTTGTTGCTACAGATGTTTTCCTTCTTGTTGTTGCTACAGATGTTTTACTTGTTGCTGCTACAGATGTTTTACTTCTTGTTGTTGCTACAGATGTTTTACTTCTTGTTGTTGCTACAGATGTTTTACTTCTTCTTGTTGCTACAGATGTTTTACTTCTTGTTGTTGCTACAGATGTTTTACTTCTTGTTGCTGCTACAGATGTTTTCCTTCTTGTTGTTGCTACAGATGTTTTACTTCTTGTTGCTGCTACAGATGTTTTCCTTCTTGTTGCTGCTACAGATGTTTTCCTTCTTGTTGTTGCTACAGATGTTTTCCTTCTTGTTGTTGCTACAGATGTTTTCCTTCTTGTTGCTGCTACAGATGTTTTCCTTCTTGTTGTTGCTACAGATGTTTTCCTTCTTGTTGCTGCTACAGATATTTTCCTTCTTGTTGCTGCTACAGATGTTTTCCTTGTTGCTGCCACAGATGTTTTCCTTGTTGCTGCTACAGATGTTTTCCTTCTTGTTGTTGCTACAGATGTTTTCCTTGTTGCTGCTACAGATGTTTTCCTTGTTGCTGCTACAGATGTTTTCCTTCTTGTTGCTGCTACAGATGTTTTCCTTCTTGTTGTTGCTACAGATGTTTTCCTTCTTGTTGTTGCTACAGATGTTTTCCTTCTTGTTGTTGCTACAGATGTTTTCCTTCTTGTTGCTGCTACAGATGTTTTCCTTCTTGTTGCTGCTACAGATGTTTTCCTTCTTGTTGCTGCTACAGATGTTTTCCTTCTTGTTGCTGCTACAGATGTTTTCCTTCTTGTTGTTGCTACAGATGTTTTCCTTCTTGTTGTTGCTACAGATGTTTTCCTTCTTGTTGCTGCTACAGATGTTTTCCTTCTTGTTGTTGCTACAGATGTTTTCCTTCTTGTTGCTGCTACAGATGTTTTCCTTCTTGTTGTTGCTGCAGATGTTTTCCTTGTTGTTGCTACAGATGTTTTCCTTCTTGTTGCTGCTACAGATGTTTTACTTCTTGTTGTTGCTACAGATGTTTTACTTCTTGTTGCTGCTACAGATGTTTTACTTCTTGTTGTTGCTACAGATGTTTTACTTCTTGTTGCTGCAACAGATGTTTTACTTCTTGTTGTTGCTACAGATGTTTTACTTCTTGTTGTTGCTACAGATGTTTTACTTCTTGTTGTTGCTACAGATGTTTTACTTCTTGTTGTTGCTACAGATGTTTTACTTCTTGTTGTTGCTACAGATGTTTTAGCCTAAATGTTTTCTTGTTGTTGCTACAGATGTTTTCCTTGTTGCTGCTACAGATGTTTTCCTTCTTGTTGCTGCTACAGATGTTTTCCTTGTTGCTGCTACAGATGTTTTCCTTCTTGTTGCTGCTACAGATGTTTTCCTTCTTGTTGCTGCTACAGATGTTTTCCTTGTTGCTGCTACAGATGTTTTCCTTCTTGTTGCTGCTACAGATGTTTTCCTTGTTGCTGCTACAGATGTTTTCCTTCTTGTTGCTCCTCTTTTTCTAATTGTTTTTGCTACAGATGTTTTCCTTCTTGTTGCTGCTGTTGTTTCTTCTCTTCTGCCTGACCTGTATTTTCACAATGTATTCCCACACGTGTAGGTGTAGTAATACAGTACTGTAGTTCTCTTGTTTGGTATAAATACAACAGTTGTACAATACTGTATATGTTTGGTACAAATTCAACAGAGGAATACAGTAATGTAGTTCTTTTTGATACAAATACAACAGAGGCATACAATACTGTAGTTCTCTTGTTTGGTACAAATAATGAGACTATATCCGTGTAACAGTATACTGAGCTGAATAATATCCTGAACACACTATTATTCTCTCTTCTCTCTCTCTCTCTCTCTCTCTCTCTCTCTCTCTCTCTCTCTCTCTCTCTCTCTCTCATACGCACTGAGCACTATTGCAACAGCAGTGTCAAGGTAATTAACCTACATAAGAGTGCAGATATATTGTTAGTCATTGGTTTGTGTGTGTTTGTGTGTAGGGAGGAAATATGTGGTGTCAAATGATGTGGTATTGTATGGCTTCGGTAGCACACACACCTTCCCAGATGCACCTTCACACTCACCTGCTACTCACTTGCAAGCATCAACAACCTGACTTGGTCAGTCAGGCTGTTGGTGCTTGCAGCATCCCGTTTTCCTGTGTATATTACACAGTTCAACGGGTATCTTGGTCTTACAAGAAGCAGTTTCAGTGTGCAGATTTGGTAGTAGTCGTTCCAGTGTTCTCCAGGTGTACTCTCTCCCACTGGGAGGTGTACACTGTGAAGGGAATGTGGGTGGAGGCGTTGACAATAATTGAGATGATTGAATTGAAGTTGACGAGTCAAAGTTGTCTGTGACTTTCTAAAAATCTGCAGTGTCATTTGAAGTAAATTGAACTGATAGTGATCACCACTACCGGCACTACCAGCACCATCACTACCAGCACTACCACTACCAGCACTACCACTACCAGCACTACCAGCACCATCACTACCAGCACCATCACTACCAGCACTACCACTACCAGCACTACCACTACCAGCACTACCACTACCAGCACTACCACTATCAGCACTACCACTGCTACAACTATTACAACCAGCACCACTACTACAATCACTACTATATACTTCTACCTTAACCTGCAATAGCCGCTGCTACATGTCCCCACCACATAAACCAGTACATATAGACACAATACACCCTTCCCAGTACTACATTTAACCACCATTCCTTCAAATGGAGACCATTATATTATATATATCGTGCCGAATAGATAAAATTGGTCAATTAGAATGACCTGGTTTAAAATTAAGTCGTTTCTAAAATTTTCTCTTATACGTTTAAAGATATATTTTATAATAATGTAAAAATTAATAATTTTGTACCAAAACAACCTTAGAAAACTTACCTAACCTTATTATAACAAGGGCAATTTAATTTAGCCTAATCCACCTAAATATATATTAGATAAATTTACAATAATTTAATAATAAACACATGAAATATATATTTTTTTCGTTGGGTAAAGAATGATTTTTGCGAAATTATTGCTTGCACCAGACACTAATACAGACACGAGAGACTGTTACAGTATGGATGAGTTCATGTACCATGAATTAAAGAACAGATTTTTGGAACACTTCACAAAAGTGGATTCTGGAATACGACCTCAGGAATGTGGAATGTGTGTCCTGGAATGCTTCATAGAGGGAGTCTTGAGGCATGTTTATTTTGGGCTAGAATATACGGAGGTGGTCTTGGCTTATGGTCTGCATTGCAAGACAATATTGTTATATCATTTTATGTTGACTGCAAATGGCATCGCTCCTGCGGCCCTGTCCCGGACCAGGTCTCTGCTGCTGCTGCTGTTGTTGCTGCTGCCTCTGCTGCTGCTGCTACTCTTTAGCCTCACCCTGATGCCAACACTGTTTCTGGCACTTAGTTGCTAATATAATTGCTGGCACCTTGTTGCTAGTATCACTGTTGCAAGCACCCTGTTGCTAGTATCCCCTTTGCAAGCACCCTGTTGCTAGTATCCCCTTTGCAAGCACCCTGTTGCTAGTATCTCCGTTGCAAGCACCCTGTTAGTATCCCCGCTTCAAGCACCCTGTTGCTAGTATCCCCGCTGCAAGCACTGTTGTTAGTATCCCCGCTGCAAGCACCCTGTTGCTAGTATCCCCGTTGCAAGCACCCATATTAATAGCACCCTTGTAGCTAATACCCAGGTTGCTGGCACCCCCGTTGCTGGCTCCCCCGTTGATGGCTCCCCCGTTGATGGCTCCCCGTTGCTGGCTTCCCGTTGCTAACGGCCGTTAGTAGCACTCTTTGTATAAACATTTTTATAGCTTTGTCGATAAATCTATGTAGAATATAGGGGACCGTGACTAAATAATTCATGAGCTTCCCTTAATGCTTCCGTGCGGATAATAGGCACAGGGGGATGTATACACAGGTATACACTGCACAGAGATGTATACACAGGTATACACTGCACAGGGATGTATACACAGACATACACGACACAGGTATACACTACACGGGGATGTATACACAGACATACATATGTGCGGGGGAATGCATACAGGGGTATGCAGAGTGGCAGGGAGGAATATATACAAAGGTATACATATGTACGGGAGGATATATACACTAAGGTGTTTATGTGTTTATCAACATATATAACATCAGTGATTGACGTGTATCATTCCTGGTGTGAGAATGATTGGGTATTCTTGGTGTGAGAATGATTGGGTATTCTTGGTGTGAGAATGATTGGGTATTCTTGGTGTGAGAATGATTGGGTATTCTTGGTAAGAATGATTTTGTATCATTCTGGATGTGAGAAGGATTGGGTCTCATTCTTGGTGTGAGAATGATTGGGTATCATTCTTGGTGCCAGCAGCAACAGCCTGGTTGCCCCATGAAGCCAGTCACCTGTATGCCACAGGACAGTTTCTGCTACAGGAAATCACACTCTTAGCACTAAAGAAACACTCCGAAATCACTACAGAGGCGCTACAAAAACACTGCAGAAACACTACAAAAAGACTACTAAAACACAACAAAAATCCTCTTAAAGATAAGTCTAGAGTTTAATCTCTGGTGAGTTACTTGCTCTCTCGCTCACAATCTTAAATAGCTTAGTGTTTTGAAAGTCCAATTTGCATTGTGCTGATGAGATTTTTACCGAGGCTGAGCAGCGGACAGGAAGGGAATTTCTGAGGCGCAAAATGCTGACATAACTCTCGCCATTTGTTCAAGAGGAACAAAGCATTCGCCCGCTGAACAGCAGCAGCACCAGCAAAAATAGCAGCAGTAGAGGTAGAGGCAGTAGCAACAGCAGCAATTGAGGTAGAGGCAGTAGCAAAAGCAGCAGCAATAGAGGTAGAGGCAGTAGCAAAAGCAGCAGCAATAGAGGTAGAGGCAGTAGCAACAGCAGCAGCAATATATGTAGAGGCAGTAGCAACAGCAGCAACAGTAGAGGTAGAGGCAGTAGCAACAGCAGCAGCAATAGAGGTAGAGGCAGTAGCAAAAGCAGCAGCAATATATGTAGAGGCAGTAGCAACAGCAGCAACAGTAGAGGTAGAGGCAGTAGCAGCAATAGAGGCAGTAGCAGCAGCAGCAGCAATAGAGGCAGTAGCAGCAGCAGCAGCAGCAATAGAGGCAGTAGCAGCGCAGCGTGCGCGCAGCAGCGCAATAGAGGCAGGCAGCAGCAGCAGCAGCAATGAGGCAGTAGCGACGCGCGCAGCAGCGAGCAGCAGCGCGCAGCAGCAGCAATGAGGCAGAGCAGCAGCGCAGCGCGCAATAGGCAGCGCAAGGCAGCAGCAGCAATGAGGCAGTAGCAGCAGCAGGCAATAGAGGCAGTAGCAGCATGGCTAGCAGCAATAGAGGCAGTAGCAGCAGCAATGAGGCAGTAGCAGCAGCAATAGAGGCAGTAGCAGCAGCAATAGAGGCAGTAGCAGCAGCAATAGAGGCAGTAGCAGCAGCAGCAGCAATAGAGGCAGTAGCAGCAGCAGCAGCAATAGAGGCAGTAGCAGCAGCAGCAGTAATAGAGGCAGTAGCAGCAGCAATAGAGGCAGTAGCAGCAGCAATAGAGGCAGTAGCAGCAGCAATAGAGGCAGTAGCAGCAGCAATAGAGGCAGTAGAAACAACAATAGAGGCAGTAGGAACAGCAATAGAGGCAGTAGGAACAGCAATAGAGGCAGTAGGAACAGCAATAGAGGCAGTAGCAACAACAATAGAGGCAGTAGCAACAGCAATAGAGGCAGTAGCAACAGCAATAGAGGCAGTAGCAACAGCAATAGAGGCAGTAGCAACAGCAATAGAGGCAGTAGCAACAGCAATAGAGGCAGTAGCAACAGCAATAGAGGCAGTAGCAACAGCAATAGAGGCAGTAGCAACAGCAGCAGCAGTGGGTGTAGATATAGCAGCAGCAGCAGTGGGTGCTGTTGCTACATGCTTCTAAGAGTAGCTGTTATACATTTTTGGTGTACAGCATTATCAGTGCTGTATGTTTGCGTATTCTGAAGAAAAAGAAACTGTACAACAAGCGTATGATTGGTACAACTTTTCGCTCTGTGGAGAGTCTTATATAGACGTCGATGACTTGTTAAGCTCCTCACAGAAAACTGTCCCTTTAAAAGCTTGCTCTGTAATGCCTCTGTTGTGCGTAATACTCAATTTGGATTCAATATTAATATTCTGTTGGTGTGCGCCTCGGGGGATAGGTTTGAGTCTCCGTCTATTCTCAGATTATTCCTTCATTCAGTTGAGTGAATCCCTGATACCCTAACCAGTACTCAATACGAATTGACGAAATGGAATCCTATAAGAGAAGACGTTTCGGTCCGTCGGTCCCATTATGAAGATACAAGTGACTTCACAACGTTCCAGAATGGATGGAAATGTCGTCCCGTTCCCAGTTTGTTAGTGGAGTGTAAATTGTTCCAGTCATGGTGTTGTGATCTTTGTTTCCCTTTACCAGAATTACCATGTGCTTATCTATGTGTATTCAAGATGTTTTGCCAGGGATTTACAGTGTGGGGAATTATATCCCAGCTGGGAGCCTGCTTTTCTTGACTCTTCCTGTATCCAGGGTTAATTTTCTTAAGCACCGCTGTTATGTACATGTCTTGTTTACCTTCTCGTTCAATCTCGTGATTGGTGAGAGACTTGAGTATACTTTTTATCCTGTTTTTCATTCAAACGACGTTAGATCATCAGCCATAGGCACATTAGGATTTTTTTTTTCAGTAGGTTTCGGTTCACTGTTTGCTGGTACTCGTCAGC
The DNA here is from genome assembly GCA_009830355.1 of Cherax destructor. Taxonomy (NCBI): domain Eukaryota; kingdom Metazoa; phylum Arthropoda; class Malacostraca; order Decapoda; family Parastacidae; genus Cherax; species Cherax destructor. The sequence goes on from WNWK01007079.1 coordinate 11,580, forward strand.
ACGTCGTTTTTGGCTTTGGCCCGCTGTGCTTCTGTCTTCCCCGCTGTATAAAACATTTAGGTAGGTAGTTGGTAGACAGTAACCATCCAGGGAGGTACTACCGTCCTAGTCAGTCAGTGTGAAATGGTATCTCTTATTTTTTGCACTTTTATAGGATTGGTGATCTTTTCTTTCTGTCTCAAACACACAAGATGGCAGGTGAATCTTTGTCTCATGAACACGTAAGGTGATGGGTTAATCTTGCAAAATTTTTCTTGTATTCAGTATACACATACGTTTACTTTCCTTCGTAATAGTTCTTAATCCTTTCAAGCTAGAAGTCCTGGTCTGAGACCGGGCTGTATGGAAGATGATCCCTAGAATCACTTTAACAGATAAGTCTGCGCCTGACCCAAGAACGTAGAATGGCATTGATGCGAGAAACATATCTGAGTTCTGGGTAATGAACAGGAGGATGCTGAGGAGAAGGCTGCTGTTTTGGGCTGCTACTATACTAGACTCAGCCTCTCAGTGATTCATGAGAGAGAGACTTATGTCGGCATGTGCTTGGGAAGATGCAAGTCCAGTGAGTCCTACACGAGGAGGAAGGTTATACAAGGTCTGTAGGGCGTCACCTTCAGATAATTCTCTATAGAGTGAAGATAGGTAACATGTACCTCGTCCACAGCCACCTGCCTTCAGGTGTTCCTGCTCATCTCTTCATCTTTGGGATTATTGCTAACCTTGGAGCACATTTTAACAGTTTGCTTACAGCTTTGCCTAAGGGATTTTTTTTATAATTACCGAGATACCTGTAGGAGCCTCGAGGAAATTTTTGAAGTGTCTTTTGATTAAAAAAAGTATAATTGATGAGGGTTATTTTATGTTGGTGTAATAATACTTGTTATTGTGTGTTTGTTGGGTTGAATGACTTGTATATTTTAGTATCATAATTTTGGCTTGTGTTAGAGTGTTTGTATTTACCTATCCGTCAACGACGCTGACTGACCCCATAGGTCAAAGAGCTGCGTAAATCTTCCCTTCACCCGCAACAGCCTGTTTGATCAGGCAAGCACCAGACAAGGCTGGCCCAGAGTCGGGCTTCGGGAACAGGAAACTCTGGAAATCCTTCAAAGGTATATTAGAGGTAAGAGTCAGGAAATAAGTCACAAACTATCGCATTTTGGCTGCCTTTCGGCGAGCCTCAAGTATTGATTCAAATTTCATAGGGGAAAAATTGAGGAGAATTTTATCGTTTGATGTGAAATAAAAAAACTTCGCAATATTGTTCACGTTCTTTTTTCAAATTTTTAATCAATATCAATTGTCCAATAAAATTAAGATTTATTTTTGTTCAAATATCAGTAATTTAGAAGAGAAGTGATCGTTATGACTTGCAGCTGGAGGTGGAGGGAGGGGGGAAAGGCGGAGGGAGAGGGGAAAGGCGGAAGAAGATGGATGGGAGAGTTGGTGTCAACAGTCTAATATACAATATACTGTGATAGCTACATTTTATAGGCAGGCTCCCTGGCCAAGCCTTGAGTCACGTGACCTTGGTTTGTGCCTCGCACATAAGCCGCCTCTCAGAGCTCTCTTGTCTCACTTGGACTAGACCTATGGGCCAGGCAGGCAGACGGACAGGCCAGGCTCCGCCACGTATTTCAGTATATCGCCTACATAACAGTATAGCGTTGTATTCCTTACTACCATCACTTATTACCACCAACCCAACATTGGTTGTAGACGCAGAGGCTGCGACGATCACTGGCAATGTTGTTACTACTCTGACAACACCACCTCACAACCAGTCACCAACCATACATCCACTGTTCATGCACCTCCCCACTCATGCACCTCCCCACTCATGCACCTCCCCACTCCACCACAACCACTACTCCGCCATCTCTCCACTGCACCACTATTCCCGTCGCATTCACTATTATCCATTTACTCATCATGCGACACCCACCCTCGTGCATTCATCCAAGTTCAGTCCATCATGTATTGTAACACCATCCTCATCCCCACTAAGAGCCACACTATCATCTCCTAAGAGCCACACTATCCTCCCAAGAGCCACTCTACCCTAAGAGTCACACTATCCCCCCTAAGAGCCACACTCCCCCCTAAGAGCCACACTGTCTCCACTAAGAGTCACGCTATCCCCTCCCCTCCCTAAGAGCCACACTATCCACGCTAGAAAATCGAAGCCTCATTTCTGGCACTGTGACACTTGCAGGATGGGTAAGGAAGAGTAAAGACGCCACACCAGACATCATCCACGGCGCCAAGGTCAGACTCAAGCCAGACCAAAAGGAAAGTGCTCACTTATTCCATACTTCCGGAATTCACAAAGGCAGGAGGGAAGACGATGTTATCACTGAAATTCACAAGTCTAGGTCGTCAAGATCTGTAAGAAATGCGTCATTTATATATATATATATATATATATATATATATATATATATATATATATATATATATATATATATATATATATATATATATATATATATTTAGCTCCCTGCTCCTGTCTTAAGTTTTTCGTGAGTTATCAAAGAAGGAAAGTGACCCTTAAGATTAACGCTGCATATCAAGCTTTCTCTAAAATGAAAGAACCTTTACTGTGTTCCCACTGTGTAACTATGATAGTCTGGCAACACACTGCGGGTGTTCCCACTATATAACACTCAGTGTAGCAACACACTGCGGGTGTTCCCACTATATAACACTCAGTGTAGCAACACACTGCGGGTGTTCCCACTATATAACACTCAGTGTAGCAACACAGCTGATATCCCCAAATTTAAGTTCAATAACATAACTGTTCAAATTTAGAATTTTATTGATCGTATTAAGATAACTGAACGTAATATACATGTATACTTAGCTTGACACGATAGCTTGATATAATACAGTGCTGCGATACCTCTGTGGTGTTGACAGTTTTGAGTAACAAGGCCTTATGTTTACCTTGATTAAGGGGGTCACCGCCCCCGCGGCCTGGTCTCAGACCAGGCCTTCCGGTTCACCGGGGTGTTATATGCTAATCTTGAATGTGGAGACAAATGCAAGGCTCGTGTAGTGCCTGTGCCTGATACCAGTGGTAGGTTGTGTAGTGCCTTATACCAGTGGTAGGTTGTGTAGTGTTTGATACCAGTGGTAGGTTGTGTAGTGCCTTATACCAGTGGTAGGTTGTGTAGTGTTTGATACCAGTGGTAGGTTGTTGTGTAGTGTTTGATTCCAGTGGTAGGTTGTTGTGTAGTGTTCGATACCAGTGGTAGGTTGTGTAGTGCCTTATACCAGTGGTAGGTTGTTGTGTAGTGTTTGATTCCAGTGGTAGGTTGTTGTGTAGTGTTTGATTCCAGTGGTAGGTTGTTGTGTAGTGTTTGATTCCAGTGGTAGGTTGTTGTGTAGTGTTTGATTCCAGTGGTAGGTTGTTGTGTAGTGTTTGATTCCAGTGGTAGGTTGTTGTGTAGTGTTTGATTCCAGTGGTAGGTTGTTGTGTAGTGTTTGATTCCAGTGGTAGGTTGTTGTGTAGTGTTTGATTCCAGTGGTAGGTTGTTGTGTAGTGTTTGATTCCAGTGGTAGGTTGTTGTGTAGTGTTTGATTCCAGTGGTAGGTTGTTGTGTAGTGTTTGATTCCAGTGGTAGGTTGTTGTGTAGTGTTTGATTCCAGTGGTAGGTTGTGGGGTAGTGTTTGATTCCAGTGGTAGGTTGTGGTGTAGTGTTTGATTCCAGTGGTAGGTTGTTGTGTAGTGTTTGATTCCAGTGGTAGGTTGTTGTGTAGTGTTTGATTCCAGTGGTAGGTTGTTGTGTAGTGTTTGATTCCAGTGGTAGGTTGTTGTGTAGTGTTTGATTCCAGTGGTAGGTTGTGGTGTAGTGTTTGATTCCAGTGGTAGGTTGTGGTGTAGTGTTTGATTCCAGTGGTAGGTTGTTGTGTAGTGTTTGATTCCAGTGGTAGGTTGTTGTGTAGTGTTTGATTCCAGTGGTAGGTTGTTGTGTAGTGTTTGATTCCAGTGGTAGGTTGTTGTGTAGTGTTTGATTCCAGTGGTAGGTTGTGGTGTAGTGTTTGATTCCAGTGGTAGGTTGTGGTGTAGTGTTTGATACCAGTGGTAGGTTGTTGTGTAGTGTTTGATACCAGTGGTAGGTTGTTGTGTAGTGTTTGATACCAGTGGTAGGTTGTTGTGTAGTGTTCTGATACCAGTGGTAGGTTGTTGTGTAGTGTTGATTACCAGTGGTAGGTTGTGTAGTGCTTATCCAGTGGTAGGTTGTTGTGTAGTGTTTGATTCCAGTGGTAGGTTGTTGTGTAGTGTTTGATTCCAGTGGTAGGTTGTTGTGTAGTGTTTGATTCCAGTGGTAGGTTGTTGTGTAGTGTTTGATCCAGTGGTAGGTTGTTGTGTAGTGTTTGATTCCAGTGGTAGGTTGTTGTGTAGTGCTGATCCAGTGGTAGGTTGTTGTGTAGTGTTTGATTCCAGTGGTAGGTTGTTGTGTAGTGTTTGATTCCAGTGGTAGGTTGTTGTGTAGTGTTTGATTCCAGTGGTAGGTTGTTGTGTAGTGTTTGATTCCAGTGGTAGGTTGTGGTGTAGTGTTTGATTCCAGTGGTAGGTTGTTGTGTAGTGTTTGATTCCAGTGGTAGGTTGTTGTGTAGTGTTTGATTCCAGTGGTAGGTTGTTGTGTAGTGTTTGATTCCAGTGGTAGGTTGTGGTGTAGTGTTTGATTCCAGTGGTAGGTTGTGGTGTAGTGTTTGATTCCAGTGGTAGGTTGTTGTGTAGTGTTTGATTCCAGTGGTAGGTTGTTGTGTAGTGTTTGATTCCAGTGGTAGGTTGTTGTGTAGTGTTTGATTCCAGTGGTAGGTTGTTGTGTAGTGTTTGATTCCAGTGGTAGGTTGTGGTGTAGTGTTTGATACCAGTGGTAGGTTGTGGTGTAGTGTTTGATACCAGTGGTAGGTTGTTGTGTAGTGTTTGATTCCAGTGGTAGGTTGTGGTGTAGTGTTTGATACCAGTGGTAGGTTGTGGTGTAGTGTTTGATTCCAGTGGTAGGTTGTTGTGTAGTGTTTGATTCCAGTGGTAGGTTGTGGTGTAGTGTTTGATTCCAGTGGTAGGTTGTTGTGTAGTGTTTGATTCCAGTGGTAGGTTGTGGTGTAGTGTTTGATACCAGTGGTAGGTTGTTGTGTAGTGTTTGATTCCAGTGTTAGGTTGTGGTGTAGTGTTTGATACCAGTGGTAGGTTGTGGTGTAGTGTTTGATTCCAGTGGTAGGTTGTGGTGTAGTGTTTGATACCAGTGGTAGGTTGTGGTGTAGTGTTTGATTCCAGTGGTAGGTTGTTGTGTAGTGCCTGATACCAGTGGTAGGTTGTTGTGTAGTGCCTGATACCAGTGGTAGGTTGTTGTGTAGTGCCTGATACCAGTGGTAGGTTGTTGTGTAGTGCCTGATACCAGTGGTAGGTTGTTGTGTAGTGCCTGATCCAGTGGTGGTTGTTGTGTGGTGAGGTGGTATTGTTGTGTAGTGGATCAGTGGTAGGTTGGGTGTAGTGGTCAGGGTAGGTGGTGGGGTGGATCTTGGGGGTGGAGGCGGCTGTGTGGTGTTGGTGGTGATGCTTATTGTTGGTGAGTTGTTTTTATTTTTGAAAAAAAAGGAAGTCGGGCAGATCAATACAAGAGACTCACCTTCAGCACTAGTGTGTTTTCCTTGTTCCCCTCTCCTTCCCCTCCTCTTCCCCTCCTGCTTGCTCTCTCTCTCATCCTACTTTCCCTTCGTTCCTGCCTCTCCTTCCCTTCCCATCCTTGTCTTTCTTTATTCCAGTTCCTTCCTGCTCCGTCCACACCTCTTACAACTGTTTCTCGGTGGTAGAGCATTCGGCTCACAACTGAAAGGACCGGGTTCAATATCGGGCGAGCCGGGACCCATTGACAAATCTTCGTACACCTGCTACCCCTATTCATCCAGCAGGTCTCCGTACACCTGCTGACCTATCTTGTTCATCCAGCAGGTCTCCGTACACCTGCTGACCTATCTTGTTCATCCAGCAGGTCTCCGTACACCTGCTGCCCCTGTTCACCCATCATCAAATAGGTACCTGGACGTTAGTTGACTGTCGTGGGTGGCATCCTGGGGGAAAATAAGCCAGGGATCTCAGTGAAAACAAGGTACACTGCTTGGCTTTCTTGGGTTAATAACCTTCCTGGGAAAATAATCCTGTAGGATTACGTGGAAGTGGGGGATAGGCCATCTGTTCCGACTTAATGAGGGCGAAACGGTAGCTTGTTCAACGTTTTGCACTCTTGAGAGGATTACTGGTCTTTCCTTCCTCTCTTATGAACGTGTAAAGTGACTGGTATATTTTACAAATTTATATCAACAATCAAAATACACTTAATTTTACTTTCCTGTTTGTTTCTAAATAGTTATTATTCCTGTACTATTTCCTTTATAATTTATGAGGCCTAGTCTGAGACTAGGCCTCATATCAGGAGCTGGCAGTGATTCAGAAATGAGTAGGAAGTAAAGGTAGATTCATTCAAGGGAACGACTCTAGCTAGAATATATATATATATGTCGTGCCGAATAGGTAAAACTTGCAATTTTGGCTTAAATATCAACGCTTTTCTTGCCGAATAAGGCAAGCGAAAAATTGTGTATCCAATAATTTCCCAAAAATCATTCTGAACCTAACGAAAAAAATATATTTTATTATGTTTGTTTATTAAATTATTGTAAACTTATCTAAAATATATTTATTTGGATTAGGCTAAATTAAATTGCGCTTGTTATAATAAAGTTAGGTAAGTTTCCTAAGGTTCTTTTGGGTCAAAATTATTAATTTTTACGTTAACATAAATGAAAAAAATATACATCTTTAAATGTATAAGAGAAAATTTTAGAAAAGACTTTATTTTAAATGAGTTCTTGCTAATTGACCAGTTTTACTTATTCGGCACGACATATACTCGTGTACATACGTACGTACATACGTGTAACGTGTACACGTACACAACCCACAACAGGTAGCTCCTGTCTCTCAACTGCTAGTTCACTGCAGCATGGTTTTGGACGCGCTTAAAGACAGCAAAATACTAATGGAATACACACACACACACACACACACACACACACACACACACACACACACACACACACACACACACACACACACACACACCCCACCCCCACCTACCTACCTTGCTAAAGTCTTCCTTCTTGTTTGTCTCATTCTCTTGTCCTTACTAACCTATTCCTCCCCACATCTATTTTATCTGCCAGGAAAGATCAGCTGACATTATCATCCCCAGGTCCTTCACATGTTCCCCTCATTTTAATTGTGGCAAAACACAAGACTATCACTAAACATAATGGAAGGAACGTGTGAAGGACCTGGAGACAGTACTGGCAGATGGCATATCTTTAAAGAACAATAAGCCGGGAAAATGATGGGGTGGATAATGAAAACTATCAACGCAAGGGAAATAATATCAGTGGTGATATGTAAATAGCTTGTTCTCTCTCGCTTAGAGTACTGTTCAGTGTTGACAGCTCTATTGACAGCTCTTTACGGCGAGTGAGAGAGATACCAGAGAGCTGGAACAGATAAGAGATTTTTCATGTCCTACATAGAGCCAATAATGCTCTTAAATTAGTAGTGAAAATGTACTTAGTGGAGCGGAGGAAAGAGAAAGAAATGAGAATATATACCTGGAAGGTGCTTGAGGTCCTGGTCCTAAATCTGCACACTGCCATAACAACATACTGGAGAGAGATGGGCTTAGGTTAGGTACATGTGTCAGGAAACAGGACAAGTGTTTCCTGACTTGGGTATTAGTCGTATGATGACCTGCTGCTGGAGCTTTTGGTCATCTGACCGAGGCCTTCCGCTGGCTTAACCGGTAAAACTTTTAAAAAATGTGGTTATAATTGAGAGAAGGGAGGAAGTGTAGAATAAACCAAGTGGAAAGCAGGGGGCGCTTTGGGCACAATAAGAGAACATTGTATCAACATCCGTGGTCCCAACTATTCAACATCTTACCAGAAGGTATCAGAAACACTGCTGGAACAAACGTAGAAGTTTCCAAGAGGAAACTGGACAAGTATCTCCACCAAATGCAAGATCAACCAGTTTGAGATGGATATGTGAGTCATCGAGCCGCCAGCAGCAACAGTCTGGTTGACCACACAAGCACCAGACAAGCCTGGCCCAGGACCAACTGTGTCGAAACCATTTAGAGTTATCTGTTTACCTCACCAGTTTCCCCTTACTTGACCCTCGTACCTCACCTCACCTGCCTTACCTCACCTGCCCTACCTCACCTGCGTGCTGTGAGGCTGCACCTTCACCTGCTGTTATAAGCCGTTTACCCATCAATAATAGATACTGGCAGCTGGCACTCTACCCTGGCACTGTTGTTGTACTGTATTAGTTGTGTTAGCGTTGTTGTTGTACTGTATTAGTTGTTATTGTTGTTGTTGCACTGTATTGTGTTGTTGAGCGAACATATTTCACTGTTTTTGTTTCTTGCTGCTCTGATTTTGTTTCTTTTGTTTCAACCTTGTTGCTGCCTCTCTTTTTATCGTTGTTCTGCATGTTGATAGGAAGGAAGTGTTGCTGACTGAACAGGGAAGTGGCGCATAGTTAAGGGGTGGTGACGGGTGGGTGGGGGTTGATGGGGTGGTGACGGGTGGGTGGGGATTGAAGGGGTGGTGACGGGTGGGTGGGGATTGAAGGGGTGGTGACGGGTGGGTGGGGGTTGAAGGGTGGTGACGGGTGGGGATTGAAGGGGTGGTGACGGGTGGGTGGGGGTTGAAGGGTGGTGACGGGTGGGTGGGGATTGAAGGGGTGGTGACGGGTGGGTGGGGATTGAAGGGGTGGTGACGGGTGGGTGGGGTTGAAGGGGTGGTGACGGGTGGGTGGGGATTGAAGGGGTGGTGACGGGTGGGTGGGGTTGAAGGGTGGTGACGGGTGGGTGGGGATTGAAGGGTGGTGACGGGTGGGTGGGGGTTGAAGGGGTGGTGACGGGTGGGTGGTGGTTGAAGGGGTGGTGACGGGTGGGTGGGGATTGAAGGGGTGGTGACGGGTTGGTGGGGTTGAAGGGGTGGTGACGGGTGGGTGAGGGTTGAAGGGGTGGTGACAGGTGGGTGGGGGGTTTAAGGGGTGGTGACGGGTGGGTGGGGGTTGAAGGGGTGGTGACGGGTGGGTGGGGGTTGAAGGGGTGGTGACGGGTGGGTGGGGGTTGGCGGGGTGGTGACGGGTGGGTGGGGGTTAGCGGGGTGGTGACGGGTGGGTGGGGTTTGAAGGGGTGGTGACGGGTGGGTGAGGGTTAGAGGGGTGGTGACGGGTGGGTGAGGGTTAGAGGGGTGGTGACGGGTGGGTGGGGTGGTGACGGGTGGGTGGGGGTGGTGACGGGTGGGTGAGGGTTAGAGGGGTGGTGACGGGTGGGTGGGGTTGAAGGAGTGGTGACGGGTGGGTGAGGGTTAGAGGGGTGGTGACGGGTGGGTGGGGTTGAAGGGGTGGTGACGGGTGGGTGGGGGTGGTGACGGGTGGGTGGGGTGGTGACGGGTGGGTGCGGGTTAGAGGGGTGGTGACGGGTGGGTGGGGATTGAAGGGGTGGTGACGAGTGGGTGGGGTTGAAGGGGTGGTGATGGGTGGGTGGGGTTGTAGGGTGGTGACGGGTGGGTGGGGTTGAAGGGTTGGTGGGTGGGTGGGGGTTAAAGGGGTGGTGACGGGAGGGTGGGGGTTAAAAGGGGTAGTGACGGGTGGGTGGGGATTAAAGGGGTGGTGACAGGTAGGTGGGGGTGATGGAAGGGGGAAGTGGTAACCTCCAATATAATATTTGAGTCTGCATGAGGAAGGGGGGAGGTTCATTGTGGGGTGTGGGGGGGGAGCCTTGTGGGTGGTGGGGGGAGCCAGGTCTGTTGGCACCACTGACGTCACCTCCAGCACTGATTGACTGGCACCTGTCTGGCATCGATGTCTGCCTGGCACTCTGACGCACGCGCGCTCGTGCGCTCCCCCAGCCCCTTCTATCCTCCCACCCTCGTCTGTCCCCTCCCCAACCTCCTCCTCCCTCCCACCCTCGTCTGTCCCCTCCCCAACCTCCTCCTCCCTCCCTTCCCCACCCTAACCCTCCCGTCTCTCCCCTTCCCCTCCCCCTTAAAACCTTGCATCAAGAGAATTCATTAACTTGTTTTAACACTACACCAGTACTGTGTACTCACCTAATTGTGGTTGCAGGGGTCGAGACTCAGCTCCTGGCCCCGCTTCTTCGTTGTCCGCTACTGGGTCTCTGCTCTCCCTGCTCCATGAGCTTTATCATACCTTGTCTTAAAACTATGTATGGTTCCCGCCTCCACTATATCGTTCGCTAGACTATTCCACTTCCTGACTACTCTATGGCTGAAGAAATGCTTCCTAACATCCCTTTGACTCATCTGAGTCTTCAGCTTCCAGTTGTGTCCCCTTGTTCCTGTGTTCCCTCTCTGGAACATCCTGTCACTATCTACCTTGTCGATTCCCCGCAGTATTTTGTATGTCGTTATCATGTCTCCTCTAACCCTTCTGTCCTCCAGTGTTGTTAGTCCTATTTCCCTCAACCTTTCTTCATAGGGCAGTCCCCTGAGTTGTGGAACTAGCCTTGTCGCAAACCTTTGCACTTTCTCTAATTTCTTGACGTGCTTGACCAGGTGTGGGTTCCAGACTGGTGCTGCATACTCTAGTATGGGCCTGACGTACACGGTGTACAGTGTCTTGAATGATTCCTTGTTAAGGTAACGGAACGCTAATCTTAGGTTTGCCAGTCGCCCATATGCTGCCGCAGTTATCTGGTTGATGTGTGTTTCCGGAGACGTGCTTGGCGTTATACTCACCCCAAGGTCTTTCTCCTTTGATGAGGTTTGTAGCCTTTGTCCACCTAGCCTGTACTCTGTCAGCGGTCTTCTTTGCCCTTTTCCGATCTTCATGACTTTGCATTTGGTGGGATTAAATTTGAGAAGCCAGTTGCTAGACCAGATGTCAAGCTTGTCCAGGTCTGTTTGAAGTCCTGCTTGGTCTTCATCCGATGTGATTCTCCTCATTAATTTCACATCATCCGCGAACAGAGACACTTTTGAGTCTATCCCGTCCGTCATGTCATTCACATATACCAAGAATAACACTGGTCCTAAGACTGACCCCTGCGGTACACCGCTCGTCACAGGCGCCCGCTGTGTGTTAGTTACCATTTTGTCCTAGGCACATGTCGATTAGACACTAGGCCTGTTGTATGTATGTATGTGTGTGTGTGTGTGTGTGTGTGTGTGTGTGTGTGTGTAACGAAACACTTCGAAATGTTTCGGCCCCGCCGGGAATTGAACCCGGGCCCTCCGTGCGTGAAGCAAGAGCGCTAGCCAACATGCCATCGGGGCTGTGTGTGTGTGTGTGTGTGTGTGTGTGTGTGTGTGTGTGTGTGTGTGTGTGTGTGTGTGTTGTGTGTGTGTGTGTGTGTGCGCGCGCGCGCACCAGGATAGTGGGTGCACACATCTGGGCGTACACACCAGGATAGTGGGTAGTGCCACCTGCTGAACTCATTACACAGTGTTCAGATGGAGTTCAGCTGGTACCACCACGACCATCACCACCATTACCACCACCCATCACTACCATCACCACCCACCAACACACCACCACACTACCACTACCACAACACAACCACAACCATCACTTGGTTGCATTGTTTTCATCCTTGATTCTCCTTTAAGGAAGAGGAAGACAAGTTTTAGTAGTAGTGGTGGTGGTAGTAGTTGTAGTGATGGTAGTAGTAGCTGTAATGGGGGTGGTAGTAGTTGTAATGGTGGTAGTTTAGTTGTGGTTGTTGTAATGATAATAATAGTTGTTGTAGGGGTAATAACATTTGTGGTAATAGTGGCAGCAGTAGTAGTAGTAGTAATGAAAGAGAAGGGAGAACTTGAGGCCTTGAGCCAGGCATGGCTTTTGCATGCTTGCTTTACCAGGTTGTTGCTGCTGGCAGCTGTGAGCTTTCCACAAGTTATTAAGGATTTAGTTACTCCCCCTCACCCCTCCCCCACACACCACACCCCTCCCACTCATCATACCCCTCCCACTCATCATACATCTCCCACACCCCTCCCACTGGTACCAGCTCTAACATGTATACAGACTGGAGGAAGGAGGGTAGATAAAGGGTAGGGAGGGAAACAAGGGAGGGAGGAAAGGCATGGGGAAGATAGCCTGAGCTTCTGTCTTCATATATAACACTGGAGTTTACTGGATGAGTAATGTTGACTGTGGCATTAAGGAAAGTGATATAGAGTAGAGGTGTGTTTGGGGCTGGTGGGTGGGTCTTACTTCCGGTGGGTTGAAGACGGTGGGCGGATGTTCTGCCACTTTATTAAAGCATCTTGTCTCGGCTTTCTTCACCCCCCCTCTCTCTCTCTCTGCATCACCAGCTTCCTCCCTGTCCCCTCTTCCCTTCCTCACGTCCTGTCTTCCCCTCATCTCCCCTCCCATCCTCCTTCGGCACTACTACCAGTCGTATCTTCCTTGACCTAGTGCCAGTGTCTCTCCCACAGCATGGGTGTCCACCCATGATTGCTACGCCCACGGCCAGCCTGCTTATCTGGCTGCCTATCTGGCTGCCTAGCGTGTCCCCTCACAGCCGAGGGCAGACACCTTGCTTCCCTCAGAGCACCAGACAACTTACAGCACCTTAATGAGGGAATAAACGACTGGTGCAGCAGCTAAGACCAGGTCTTTAAGGTCATTTACCTCTGGTGGTGTACCCAGGAATGTCATGAAGACCCAGGCAGGTTTCAAGACCCAGTCTTGGTGTACCCAAGACCCAGGCAGGTTTCAAGACCCAGTCTTGGTGTACCCAAGACCCAGGCAGGTTTCAAGACCCAGTCTTGGTGTACCCAAGACCCAGGCAGTTTACAAGACCCAGTCTTGGTGTACCCAAGACCCAGGCAGTTTACAAGACCCAGTCTTGGTGTACCCAAGACCCAGGCAGTTTACAAGACCCAGTCTTGGTGTACCCAAGACCCAGGCAGTTTACAAGACCCAGTCTTGGTGTACCCAAGACCCAGGCAGTTTACAAGACCCAGTCTTGGTGTACCCAAGACCCAGGCAGTTTACAAGACCCAGTCTTGGTGTACCCAAGACCCAGGCAGTTTACAAGACCCAGTCTTGGTGTACCCAAGACCCAGGCAGTTTACAAGACCCAGTCTTGGTGTACCCAAGACCCAGGCAGTTTACAAGACCCAGTCTTGGTGTACCCAAGACCCAGGCAGTTTACAAGACCCAGTCTTGGTGTACCCAAGACCCAGGCAGTTTACAAGACCCAGTCTTGGTGTACCCAAGACCCAGGCAGTTTACAAGACCCAGTCTTGGTGTACCCAAGACCCAGGCAGTTTACAAGACCCAGTCTTGGTGTACCCAAGACCCAGGCAGTTTACAAGACCCAGTCTTGGTGTACCCAAGACCCAGGCAGTTTACAAGACCCAGTCTTGGTGTACCCAAGACCCAGGCAGTTTACAAGACCCAGTCTTGGTGTACCCAAGACCCAGGCAGTTTACAAGACCCAGTCTTGGTGTACCCAAGACCCAGGCAGTTTACAAGACCCAGTCTTGGTGTACCCAAGACCCAGGCAGTTTACAAGACCCAGTCTTGGTGTACCCAAGACCCAGGCAGTTTACAAGACCCAGTCTTGGTGTACCCAAGACCCAGGCAGTTTACAAGACCCAGTCTTGGTGTACCCAAGACCCAGGCAGTTTCAAGACCCAGTCTTGGTGTACCCAAGACCCAGGCAGTTTACAAGACCCAGTCTTGGTGTACCCAAGACCCAGGCAGTTTACAAGACCCAGTCTTGGTGTACCCAAGACCCAGGCAGTTTACAAGACCCAGTCTTGGTGTACCCAAGACCCAGGCAGTTTACAAGACCCAGTCTTGGTGTACCCAAGACCCAGGCAGTTTTCAAGACCCAGTCTTGGTGTACCCAAGACCCAGGCAGTTTACAAGACCCAGTCTTGGTGTACCCAATACCCATGTAGTTTCAAGACCCAGTCTTGGTGTACCCAAGACCCAGGCAGTTTACAAGACCCAGTCTTGGTGTACCCAAGACCCAGGCAGTTTACAAGACCCAGTCTTGGTGTACCCAATACCCAGGTAGTTTCAAGACCCAGTCTTGGTGTACCCAAGAGTGTGGGTATTACGTAGGAAAAAGAACGTTGTAGAATATGTTAGAGAAATGCATGGGTGATAATAATTGAGTGAGTAAGGCCTACCTTCATGAACTTGATACTGGTGAAGGCCTCTTGATCCACGGTGTTGGAGCTGCCATCCACTTCACTGGCTCGATCCTGATTGCCTCCCATTCGGGTTTAGTGTTTCCCCAGAAATGTAATTATAGTGATACTCTGGTTTTGATTCTCAGTTTCCCCTCCCTCCATCCCTGTTTTCCCCTCTTCCCCTCGATCCTTCCCCTCCCCTCCCTCTCCTAGTAAGCCCACCCGGGATCAGCCTTGAATTGTGTCCTGATCCCTTCTCTAACCCCCCTTTTTATACCCCCTCCCTTCATCTTTCCTCCCTCTCCCTTCATCTTTCCTCCCTCTCCCTTCATCTTTCCTCCCTCTCCCTTCATCTTTCCTCCCTCTCCCTTCATCTTTCCTCCCTCTCCCTTCATCCTCCCTCCCTCATAGTCCCTTCCCCTCCTCTAATTCTCCCTCCCTCCCACTCCCCTGGTGAGACATGCCTCAGCCAGCACAGCAGGGCTTGTTGTGGGTAAACATCTCATAGATATAAACCCAAAATCTCACGTCTATTCACTTTTATTCACCCACAGCTCCTTTTCACCCTGATATTTGCTTTCTCTCTCTCTCTCTCTCTCTCTCTCTCTCTTCTCTCTTTTCTCTTTTCTCTTCTCTCTTTCTCTCTTCTTCTCTTTCTCTCTTCTCTCTTCTCTCTCTCTCTCTCTCTCTCTCTCTCTCTCTCTCTCTCCCCCCCCCCATGTTATACTGTGTCCAGTCTGACCTAACCTTCCCCAGCTCGCTTGACCTGTGTGTGTGTGTGTGTGTGTGTGTGTGGTAAGGCAAGAAGTGTAATATTCACTTTACTGAATAATGCATATACAGTCTACTAAACATGTAAACAGTTCATTACTGTTGTAACTTGTTCAGCTATCAGAACTTTGAGGCCCAGTCCCTGGACCCATTATGTACCTCTGAAATCTTTTGACTACCACCCACACCGTGGGCTGCGTAATAAAGATATTAAGCTAAACTAATCTGCTTCAGAAATGGTAGCCATAATATAGGACATAACTGAAGTCATATGTGATTACAGGTGTGTGAACCCGTGTACCACGTGTAGTCTGATAACCCACAAACGATAAAGTCAAACACTATACTTAAAAAAAGATGAATCACATAATTCTTAGGACATCCACAACTATCAAGGTTAAAATAAGCTCTCTAAGTTGGTCACAAGTATATATATAACTGGTACAACACAGTTTGCTACGGAAGGTCTCGGTCAGATGACTAAAAGCTCCAGCTGTGGGTCGTCATATGATTAAGACCCACGTCAGGAAACACTTGTCCTGTTTAGTGGCAAATTTTACCTAACCTAACCCGTTTGTTTCCTTCCCTGGTCCTATCTTGATCCTACCCTGGTCCTACCCTAGTTCATGTCCTTCCCTGATCCTATCGTCGTCCTACCCTAGTCCTTCACTGATTCTATCCTGGTCCTTTCCTGGTTCTATCCTGGTCCTACCCTAGTTCTTCCCTGGTCCTACCCTGGTCCTTCCCTGGTCCTTCCCTGGTCCTACCCTAGTCCTTCCCTAGTCCTTCCCTGGTCCTACCCTGGTCATTCCCTGGTCCTACCCTAGTCCTTCCCTGGTCCTACCCTAGTCCTTCCCTGGTCCTACCCTGGTCATTCCCTGGTCCTACACTAGTCCTTCCCTGGTCCTACCCTGGTCCTACCCTGGTCCTACCCTGGTCCTTCCCTGGTCCTACCTTAGTCCTTCCCTGGTCCTACCCTGGTCCTTCCCTGGTCCTACCCTGGTCCTTCCCTGATCCTATCCTGATCCTACCCTGGTCCTACCCTGGTCCTTCCCTGGTCCTTCCCTGATCCTATCCTGATCCTACCCTGGTCCTACCCTAGTCCTTCCCTGGTCCTACCCTGGTCCTTCCCTGGTCCTTCCCTGGTCCTACCCTAGTCCTTCCCTGGTCCTACCTTGGTCCTTCCCTGGTCCTACCCTAGTCCTTCCCTGGTCCTACCCTAGTCCTTCCCTGGTCCTTCCCTGGTCCTACCCTAGTCCTTCCCTGCTACTACCCTGGTCCTTCCCTGGTCCTACCCCAGTCCCTCCCTGATCCTATCCTGATCCTACCCAGGTCCTACCCTAGTCCTTCCCTGGTCCTTCCCTGGTCCTACCCTAGTCCTTCCCTGGTCCTACCTTGGTCCTTCCCTGGTCCTACCTTGGTCCTTCCCTGGTCCTACCCTAGTCCTTCCCTGGTCCTACCCTAGTCCTTCCCTGGTCCTTCCCTGGTCCTACCCTAGACCTTCCCTGCTACTACCCTGGTCCTTCCCTGGTCCTACCCCAGTCCCTCCCTGATCCTATCCTGATCCTACCCAGGTCCTACCCTAGTCCTTCCCTGGTCCTATCCTAGTCAGCTTCAAAGTGCCAGGTGACGTCTGAGAGTGTGTTGGGTGCCTGCAGGCTGTAAGGTAGTCCTCTCCTCTCTTACATAAACAGTGTCAGACAGAAGCACTACCACCTTCCTCCAGCTCTTGTAATGTTACAATATTTACATTAAAAATGTTTAATGAGAGAAATCAAGTATTGATTATTAGAAGATAGTCTGGACAGTATCTCAGCTGTCTTCCTTTCCCCTCACCCTTTTATGCTTCTTTCTCCCTCTATCTTCCCTCTCTGCTCTTACACCCTCTTCCCATCTCCCTCTCTTCCTTCCTCTCCCTGCTTTTCTTCTCATCCACCCTACGTTTGTCATCCATCTTTCTACTCACAACTTTCATTCGCTCTCATGTTTTCCTCAGTTCTTCCACCTTTATCTCCCTTCCCTCTACCACTCCCTCCCTTTTTACTCCCCCCCCATTCTACCTCAGATCTTTCCCCTTCTACATCTCCACTCTCACTTGTACCCCTCTCCATTCCTCTTTCACTCTCTCCCTCCCTCTCTTCCCCATTTTCCTTCTCCTCCCTCTTCCCCTCCCTCTCTTCCTTCTATTCCTCGACCTCTTTCCTCCATTTTCCTCGCCTTCCTCTTTCCCCCTCCCCTTCTTCCCCTCCCCCATCACTCTCGACATAAGCTCTGCAGTTTAAATCTTTTACTCTACAGTAAAAACTCAGTTTTGACGGAAAAAAAATATATATATATAAAAATTATGGGACGGGAAATACATTGAAATGAATTTATGTAGCGTGAATACACTCTACCTTTTATATTTTGATTTTTGTTAGTTTATGCAGGAAGTGGGGGATTTTGTTGCCCACTTCAATAGGAAGCTCTTGATTGTCACACTAATTGTGCGTTGAGGTTGATGCTTCGTTGGGCGAAACGTCGTTCGCGCGCGCGCGTTTGTGTGTGTGTGTGTACTCGTTTTTGGTGTTTGTGTGTGTATACATACATATATATATATATATATATATATATGTCGTGCCGATTAGGTAAAACTGGCGATTTTGGCTTAAATAGCAACGCTCTTCTTGCCGAATAGGGCATGCGAAAATTTGTGTGTGCAATAATTTCGCAAAAATCATTTGCAGATGACACTAAAATAAGCATGAAAGTCACTACGGTAGAGGACACTGAAAAATTACAGGAGGACATAAGCAGGGTCTTCCAATGGGCAGTGGAGAACAACATGACGTTCAATGGTGATAAGTTTCAGCTGCTTAGGTATGGAAAAAATGAAGAACTCAAAAGGAACACTATATACAAAACGCAAGAGGGTCACCACATAGAACGAAAGGAACACGTAAAGGACTTGGGAATAATTATGTCTGCTGATCTGTCGTTTAAAGACCATAACAAGACAAAGATCACAACAGCCAGGAAGATGACGGGGTGGGTATTGAGAACTTTCAAAACAAGGGAAATAAAGCCGATGGTGACACTATTCAAATCGCTAGTGCTCCTCACTTAGAATACTGCTCAGTGCTGACGGCCCGTTCAGGGCAGGAGAAATAGCAGAGCTGGAACAAATCCAGAGATCGTTTACGGCTCACATTGAACCATTGAAACATCTAAATTATTGGGAACGCCTTCAAGTCTTGAACATGTACTCATTGGAGCGGAGGAGAGAGAGATACATGATAATATATACTTGGAAAGTACTTGAGGGCCTGGTCCCAAATCTGCACACTGCCATAACAACATACTGGAGTGAGAGATATGGGAGGAAGTGTAAAATAAACCCAGTGAGGAGCAGGGGTGCGGTGGGGACAATACGGGAGCACTGTATTAACATCCGGGGTCCCAGACTATTCAACATCTTACCAGAAGATATCCGAAACATCGCTGGAACCAGTGTAGAAGCCTTCAAGAGGAAACTGGACAAATATCTTCACCAGGTGCCAGATCAACCAGGCTGTGATGGATATGTGGGGCAGCGGGCCTCCAGCAGCAACAGCCTGGTTGACCAGGCAAGCACCAGACGAGCCTGGCCCATGGCCGGGCTCAGAGAGTAGATAAACTCGAAACTCTTCAAACATATTTCTCGAAACCAACATATTTCATTGTTTATTAATAAATTATTGTAAACTTACCTAAAATATATTTAGTTGGATTAGACTAAATTAAATTGCGCTTGTTATAATAAGGTTAGGCAAGTTTTCTAAGGTTCTTTTAGTACAAAATTATTAATTTTTACATTAAGATAAATGAAAAAAATATCTTTAAACGTATATGAGAAAATTTTAGATAGGAATATATATATAGGTAGGGGAAGTGGAATATTCAAATGGCTTCAGAAAGAAATTAAATATTCTTCCTTGAAGCCTTTTTATCCACTTCTCCCGAGGCTATGGGACCCACAATTTACACCAGAGGTGGACCCCATTCTATATACGTGTGTGTGTGTGTATATATATATATATATATATATATATATATATATATATATATATATATATATATATATATATATATATTACTGACCCTCGACTAAGACATGTTTTTATTTTTCAGGTAAGACGCTGGTTCATGTCTTCCTCTGCTGGCTGACTCTTCTACCTCGAGTTGTGGGTCAAGGAGCTGCGGTGATGTAGTTCCTTGTATTTAATGTTAGGACTCAAGAGTTCTCGAGGAGGAGAGCTTATTCCTTAGTGGAGTTTTTGCTCCATGACCAGATCTTTCAGTTGGCTTACCGCTTCAGCCATTAAAAAAGTGGATTTCAAGTTATGTAATGAGGTGGAGGGGTTATGACTGGGGTGGGGATTAGTGTGGTGGGGGGAATGAGAAGAGCGTGTGAGGGGACATGGCAGGGATGGTGGTAGGTGTGGTGGGTATGATATAGAGTGCATGGGGAGAGAATATGGGAGATTATTTTTGAGTGCATGGGGAGAGAATATGGGGGATTATTTGAGTGCATGGTGAGAGAATATGGTAGATTATTTTTGAGTGCATGGGGAGAGAATATGGGGGATTATTTGAGTGCATGGGGAGAGAATATAGGAGATTATTTTTGAGTGCATGGGGAGAGAATATGGGAGATTGAGTGCATGGGGAGAGAATATGGGGGAATTTTTTATTTTTGAGTGCATGGGGAGAAAATATGGGGGGCAGTTATTTTTAAACCATTCAAGCAAATTGCTTACATCAGCAGTGTGCTGTTACCCTTGCTGCATACGGTAGTTACAATGTGGGAACAAAAGCCAGCTGCATTTTACCCTGTCATATTCCATCACATGGGACGGCTTGTATACATCACGTAATGAATTTTGCCTAACTGAGCTGGAGGATTGGGGGCTGGAGGATTGGGGTTGTGGGGGAGCGCATTGGGAAGGTGTGGGTGTGGAAGGGATTGTAGGTGTGGGTGGAAGGGATTGTAGGTGTGGGTGGTGGGGAAGTTCCTTGGTAGTAAGTTGGTAGCAACCGTCCTTCCAGGGAGGCTTCAGTCTTTGCGGAGTGGAAACCAGTTAAAAGTTTGGCACTGACAAGATTGCTGCTCCAGTCTTCCTGTCTTGTAAACACGGAAGACTGCGAATGTAAATATTAAGAAATTCTACTTATGCAGTAACTGTACACCTTGCTGTCTTTGGAGCTAAAAGTTTCTTGTGGTGTAATATAACAGATATAACAAGAACCACCAACATATAACAGGAACCACCAACATATAACAGGAACCACCAACATATAAGAGGAACCACCAACATACACCAGGAACCACCAACATATAACAGGAACCACCAACATATAACAAGAACCACCAACATATAAGAGGAACCACCAACATATAAGAGGAACCACCAACATATAAGAGGAACCACCAACATATAAGAGGAACCACCAACATATAACAGGAACCACCAACATATAACAGGAACCACCAACATATAACAGGAACCACCAACATATAACAGGAACCACCAACATATAACAGGAACCACCAACATATAACAGGAACCACCAACATATAACAGGAACCACCAACATATAACAGGAACCACCAACATAACAGGAACCACCAACATATAACAGGAACCACCAACATATAACAGGAACCACCAACATATAACAGGAACCACCAACATATAACAGGAACCACCAACATATAACAGGAACCACCAACATATAACAGGAACCACCAACATATAACAGGAACCACCAACATATAACAGGAACCACCAACATATAACAGGAACCACCAACATATAACAGGAACCACCAACATATAACAGGAACCACCAACATATAACAGGAACCACCAACATATAACAGGAACCACCAACATATAACAGGAACCACCAACATATAACAAAAACCACCAACTTACACCAGGAACCACCAACATATAACAGGAACCACCAACATACACCAGGAACCACCAACATATAACAGGAACCACCAACATATAACAGGAACCACCAACATATAACAGGAACCACCAACATATAACAGGAACCACCAACATATAAGAACACCAACATATACAGGAACCACCAACATATAACAGGAACCACCAACATATAACAGGAACCACCAACATACACAAGGAACCACCAACATATAACAGGAACCACCAACATATAACAGGAACCACCAACATATAACAGGAACCACCAACATATAACAGGAACCACCAACATATAACAGGAACCACCACCATACACCAGGAACCACCAACATATAACAGGAACTACCAACATTTAACAAGAGCCACCAACAGATACAACAGGAACCACCAACAGATGGAACAGGAACCACGAGATAAAACAGGGGAAGGTGTGAGGTGTCTGCATATAACCAGTATACAGGGTCATCGTTTTCCTAAACCAATTACATATATATATATATATATATATATATATATATATATATTATATATATATATATATAAACCCCCTTCAAAAAATAAATTTTTGAAAAGAATTTTACGTGGCTGGTAATTTTTTTTTTTTTTTTTTTTTTTTTTGAGGGATTTTTTTATATAGCGTACGTGCTTTGAGTTTTGAGGTGGTAAGTTAGTGATGCCCTGGGAAGGGGCTTGCTTGGGTGTCTTGACGTGGGCGTGATGTGCCTTCCTCACGTCGTGGGTGTCTTGACGTGGGCGTGATGTGCCTTCCTCACGTCGTGGGCATCTTGACGTGGGCGTGACGTGCCTTCCTCACGTCGTGGGTGTCTTGACGTGGGCGTGACGTGCCTTCCTCACGTCGTGGGCATCTTGACGTGGGCGTGACGTGCCTTTCTCACGTCGTGGGTGTCTTGACGTGGGCGTGACGTGCCTGCCTCACGTCGTGGGCATCTTGACGTGGGCGTGACGTGCCTTTCACGTCGGGGTGTCTTGACGTGGGCGTGACGTGCCTTCCTCACGTCGTGGGCATCTTGACGTGGGCGTGACGTGCCTTTCTCACGTCGTGGGTGTCTTGACGTGGGCTTGACGTGCCTGCCTCACGTCGTATGTATCTTGACGTGGGAGTGACGTGCCTTTCTCACGTCGTGGGTGTCTTGACGTGGGCTTGACGTGCCTGCCTCACGTCGTGGGTGTCTTGACGTGGGCGTGACGTGTCTGACACACGTCGTGGGTGTCTTGACGTGGGCGTGACGTGCCTGCCTCACGTCGTGGGTGTCTTGACGTGGGCGTGACGTGTCTGACACACGTCGTGGGTATCTTGACGTGGGCATGACGTGCCTGCCTCACGTCGTGGGTGTCTTGACGTGGGCGTGACGTGTCTGACACACGTCGTGGGTGTCTTGACGTGGGCGTGACGTACCTTCCTCACGTCGTGGGTATCTTGACGTGGGCGTGACGTGCCTGCCTCACGTCGTGGGTGTCTTGACGTGGGCGTGGCGTGCCTGCCTCACGTCGTGGGCGTCTTGACGTGGGCGTGGCGTGCCTGCCTCTGGGTAGGGGGGGGTTAGCTCCAGTGATTTTTTCATGTAATATTTTGGTTTATTTCTAAAATCATCATTATCATTATATTATCTTCAATCATCGTTGTTACTCCCACAATAAATACAATCATTATTCCCCTCCACCATTACTAATACCACTACCACTACTTTTACCACTATTACCACTATCACTACTATTACCACAACCACTACTATTGCCACAACCACTACTATTACCACTGTCAATAATATTACCACTACTATTACCACTAACACTACTATTACCACTATCACCCTCTCTGTTTAATTTAATATTTTACTTACTAAATTATGGTTGATAAGAGGTGTTGATGGCAGCAGCACTCGGTGTTATCTTGTACAAAATATGGGTGTGTATCCCCCTTCCACCCCTTCCCCATACACAGCAGTGCAAGTGTGGAAAATTCTAGGATTGATCCCAAATCCCCCTCCCACACACACACCACCACCCCTACCTCTACCACTCCATTCCCCATGAAGTAAAAGTCTTGGCAGACGGTGCAAAATCCCCCCAGTGTAAAGCAAGGGTGCACAGAGTACACTTATCCAAAACTCAGTAAATGTGAAAGGACCAAGACGTTTCAGCGTCCTCCTCTCATATATAAGCAAGGTTACGAACACACCCGTGGTTGTCTTCTCTTGAATGGGAAGGATTACATTATATACCGAGAAGTGTGTGTCTCTGTGTATATACACAGAAAATTAAAGTATTTTTGAATATAAATGGACAGGTGATACGACTTAATGACTCGTGGAGTCGATACGCAGTAAATTCCAAACTCTCTTTCTGCATAAATATTACCTGTATGTTTTTGTAGTTATTTCCGGGGACACCGCCCCAGCGGCCCATTCCTAGACCAGGACTCCTGATTGCTGGCCTTGTCGATGAGGCTGTTGGTTTCCGCCTCCCGCAGATTCGACGTATGCACCACAGTCCGGCTGATCAGGAATTGATTTTTGGAATTTTGTCCGTCATTTAAATTCACGACACTGGACGAATTTTAGATATGGATTGGAGACTGAGAGAAATATAGTTGAGTAGTGATTAGAGTGAATTGTTGATGGCAGTTGCAAGTTGAAAATGGAAGTTGATTGTTAGAAATGGCGCTGTGTTGTAACTCTCAAGGCTTAGCGCTTCCTCGTGAATATAATTTCAATCCCTTTGATAAACCTTTGATGAGTTCCGAGAGGTTTTCTACTCCCAGAGACCGGCCTTGGGCCAGGCTCGTCTGGTGCTTGCCTGCTCAACCAGGCTGTTGCTGCTGCTGGCGGCCCACTGACCAGCACATCCATCATCAACAGATGCACCAACCTTCACGTGGTACTTGTTGGTTGGTGGTACCCGCAAGGTGGTGGTACCTACAGTGTAAGAGTTGGTGTCTGGGTGTAAGATAGGGTAATGAGACAGGGATCCCCTGGCTCTCTGAAGCTGCAGGGAGCTGAGCTGGGCTCTTGAGCTCTCACCCACACCACCACCACCTCGCTCTTGGGCCGGATTACTGGGCTTAACTGTGCTCTGTAATGTGATGGAACCCTGCGTGGTGGTAGGACACGAGAAACAGGAAGGTGAGGAGAGAGAGAGAGAGGAAGGCAAAGAGGATACAGGAACACCAACGGTAGGAGGGTGAAAGGGGACACAGGAACAGAAACAGTAGGAAAGTGAAGGGGGAACAGGAACATAAGCAGTAGGAAGATGAAAAGAAAAGAAAAAGAGTAAGACAAGGAAGGAAAGATAAATACAAGGACAAAGAGAAAGAGGAGGAAGAAAAGCAAGGCCGTCAAGAAGACGTGTTTTGTATAGAAAATGCATTTGATAAACAAGTTTGATAAATAGACGTTAGTGTCGTGTATAAACGGTCTCAGACCAGGCCTCCTAAGTTGGAAAGGAAGTATAACAAGACCGGGCCGCGGGGGCGTTGACCCCCGAAGGCCTCTCCAGGTATGCTCCAGGTATGGTCACTAAACAGGAAGGGAAGGCCAGCAGTCCTGCCAGAGTGCCAAACGTTTAACAAGCTTCATGGCCAACACTTAATGTGGAAGTACGATAACAGTTGGCACAGCCATGTTGGTGACGTGTTGTGGCAATGACGTTGATGTAGCTATCTTGACGACGTGTTGGGTCAGTTGATTCTCGTTTTTCAAGGTTAATCTGCTAATTGATGTTACCCCATTATTTAATATTGGTAATTAAGGCCGCCTTTTAAATGCCCCCTATTAATAGCCAGTCATTTATACGTATCAGTTAATACTCATTTATATAATACCCAGTCATGTCATTCCACAACCAATAATACCACATGTATTTTGTAGTTGGTGGTTGGTCTAGGGTGAGGGTGAGGCAGGCTGCACACTACATGACAGGCTGGTACAGGGTGAGGCAGCCTGCACACTGCATGAGAGGCTGGTACAGGGTGAGGCAGCCTGCACACTGCATGAGAGGCTGGTACAGGGTGAGGCAGCCTGCACACTGCATGAGAGGCTGGTACAGGTGAGGCAGCCTGCACACTGCATGAGAGGCTGGTACTGGGTGAGGCAGCCTGCATACTGCATGGAGAGGCTGGTACAGGGTGAGGCAGCCTGCACACTGCATGAGAGGCTGGTACAGGGTGAGACAGGCTGCACAGTGCATGAGAGGCTGGTACAGGGTGAGGCAGGTTGCACACTGCATGAGAGGCTGGTACAGGGTGAGGCAGCCTGCACACTACATGAGAGGCTGGCACAGGGTGAGACAGCTCACAGTGATGAGAGGCTGTACAGGTGAGGCAGGTGCACACTGCATGAGAGGCTGGGTACGGTGAGGCAGCCTCACTACATGAGAGGCTGGCACTGCCTTGAT
The DNA here is from genome assembly GCA_009830355.1 of Cherax destructor. Taxonomy (NCBI): domain Eukaryota; kingdom Metazoa; phylum Arthropoda; class Malacostraca; order Decapoda; family Parastacidae; genus Cherax; species Cherax destructor. Next base: position 36,988 of record WNWK01007079.1, read on the forward strand.
GTAATCTACATAACATTAAGTTAGGAGTCATGTCTTGAAGGCTGCTCACAGTTTTCTCCAGTATCCTCACTGCCTCCCTGCTGCCCTTCCTCCTGCCCTCCCTGCTGCCCTCCCTCTTGCTCTCCCTCTTGCCCTCCCTCTCCCTCCCTGCTGCCCTCTCTGCTGCCCTCCCTCCTGCCCTCCCTCCTGCCCTCCCTCCTTGCCCTCCCTCCTGCCCTCCCTCCTGCCCTCCCTCTTGCCCTCTCCCTGCCCTGCCTCCCTGCCCTCCCTCTGCCCTCCTGCCTCCCCTGCCCTCCCTCCTGCCCTCCCCCTCCTGCCCTCCTGCCTCCCCCTGCCTCCTCCTGTCTCTCCCTGGCCTCCTGCTGCCCTGCCTGCTGCCTCCATACGCTCTATATATTATTGATGCTGCAGCTGTTTCTGCTGCTGTTCTTGCTGCTGCTGCTGCCTTGTATTATGGAGAGAAATGGTATAAAACGACACGCTAGAAAAATCGAGAGAGAAATGCAGTATAATGCGGTTCTCTATTGAGAACGTTTCGCCCAAACAATTGTCGAATGAAGATTCGTTGTCAGTAAAGGATAACATTATATTTCATTTGTGCTTTGTATAGTATATTCTCTATTTAAAACCCCACAATCACTTCTACCTCTTTCTCCTTGTATTCCTCCCTCTTCTTCCTTCTTTCTCCTCCCTCATCACTGCTGTAGTGAACGTGCGTGCGAGGCACCGTAAGGCAAAAGTTAATATAAAGCCTTTTGTTTATATCTCTTTGTTGGGTGAAGTTGTGCTGGAGGTGGAGACATGTTTAGAACAGCTCTTGCAGAGTTGCATATAATTTACCAAATATCTTTAATGTGTTACCTTCCTTAGATCCCAGGAGGGTAAGGAGGGAGGGGAGGAACAGGGGAGAATGGCTAGCGAGGAATGAAAAGAGGAAGGAGGGGAGGAGGGAGGCTGGAATGAGGGATGGAGGGAGGAAGGGGCAAAGAGCTTTTTTAGAAAGACCATCTCTCTATAGAGATGTGAAACGAATGGATAAAGTTATGGAAGGGAGGGAGGATTGCATAGAAATATGAAGGAGGAAGGGAGGATTGCATAGTTATAAATATATATAGATATTTTACATTTTAGTTTTTGTCACTACAACTGAACTAATTAGCCAGTGACACTCTCCACTGCGTGAACACACAATTAATTAGCTAATACATTCCAACCTAATTACTACCTGGTTTCCCATTGGTCCTATCAACCTCATTCTTAACCGCCAGTGTAGAGGTACAAAATACCCACACGATGGACACGAGACACAAAAAATGTGTGAAACATTAATTAACGTTTCGCTAACAAGAGCAAAACTTTGTTGGTCTATAAAGGTTTCGTACTGCTGTTGTGTGTTGTGGTGTATAGGGCCAGTGACGGCTTGCACCGTATCGAGTCCTTGCCACATTGTTTCTTTATCGTTTATTTTCGTCTTCAACTATTACAGTGTTCAGCCATTACTATTTTTTTCACAAATTATGATCTAATTTCAGTAAATTCTGAATATTTCAGTACTTGGAACCGCAGACACCTTGCTGAGAAGGTCGATTAGTGTTTATGGAATTAACATTACCGTGACTGGAACAATATACAAATAATCCGATGCATCGGTCCGACTTGGACCATTTACAAAGTTGTATTAATGTTGGTAGAATTACCTAACATTTACAAAGTTAGTGTGACTTTGTAAACCTAAAGGATTTACAAATATCTCATTTCATTCATCATTCACCGGTTTAAGTTATACAACAGGTGGTAGTTAGGTTCATGTAGGTCAGTTCTTGGTATAAACCTTGGTAATAAATACCGACAGATTGGTTTAAAGAGACACGTGAGGAAACACTAGGACATATTTAATAGAAAACGTTTCGGTCCTTGGACCTTGATCACTTCTGAAGTGACCAGGGTTCCTGCAGGGCCAGTATGCACAAGACTCCATGGGTTTTAAGTCAGTGGAGTGCTTGGCTGTCTTGCACTGCTCCTGTCTTCTGAATTATAGAGTAGTGTGTGTGTGTGTGTGTGTGTGTGTGTGTGTGTGTACGTGTGTGTGTGTGTGTGTGTGTGTGTACGTGTGTGTGTGTGTACTCACCTAATTGTGGTTGCAGGGGTCGAGACTCAGCTCCTGGTCCCGCCTCTTCGTTGTCCGCTACTGGGTCTCTGCTCTCCCTGCTCCATGAGCTTTATCATACCTTGTCTTAAAACTATGTATGGTTCCCGCCTCCAATATATCGTTCGCTAGACTATTCCACTTCCTGACTACTCTATGGCTGAAGAAATGCTTCCTAACATCCCTTTGACTCATCTGAGTCTTCAGCTTCCAGTTTTGCCCCCTTGTTTCTGTGTTTCCTCTCTGGAACATCCTGTCACTATCTACCTTGTCGATTCCCCGCAGTATTTTGTATGTCGTTATCATGTCTCCTCTAACCCTTCTGTCCTCCAGTGTTGTTAGTCCTATTTCCCTCAACCTTTCTTCATAGGACAGACCCCTGAGTTGTGGAACTAACCTTGTCGCAAACCTTTGCACTTTCTCTTAATTTCTTGACGTGCTTGACCAGGTGTGGGTTCCAGACTGGTGCTGCGTGTGTGTGTGTGTGTGTGTGTGTACTCGCCTATTTGTGGTTGCAGGAGTCGATTCACAGCTCCTGGCCCCGCCTCTTCGCTGATCGTTATTAGGTCCACTCTCTCCCTGCTCCAAGAGCGATTTGTTTTTATTTAAGAATGTATTGTATAATTCGTGCTTGAGTTCTGGTGTTTTTTGTATGCTAATTTTTCTCTGATTTTACTGCGTTTGTAAATCATGTCTCTCTCTCCCTCTCCTCTCCTCTCCTGTTCTTCCTCTCTTTCTTACCACCACCTCCGCTGCTTCCTCACCCCTGCATTATTCTTTCATTTTCCCTAATCCATATCTCGTATAATTCCTCCATCCTTTTTTTCTTCTTTCTCTTCCTTGCCACAACCCCTCTTCCTCCCTTCAACCTCTCTTCTTTCATCCCCTCTCTTCCCCCCTCCCTACCACTTCCTCTCCCCCTCCACTCTCAACCTCCGTGATAAATGTTATTACACATTTACCTCAAGCATCTCCACCGTTAAAAATTATATAAGCCGAAGTAAATTTGGGCGAGTATTTCACACCGTGGGAGTCTTGCTCTTGTGTGTGTGTGTGTGTGTGTTAGTTACCATTTTGTCCTAGGCACATGTCGATTAGACACTAGGCCTGTTGTATGTATGTGTGTGTGTGTAACGAAACACTTCGAAATGTTTCGGCCCCGCCGGGAATTGAACCCGGGCCCTCCGTGCGTGAAGCAAGAGCGCTAGCCACCATGCCATTGGTGGTGTGTGTGTGTGTGTGTGTGTGCATGTATGTATGTATGTGTGAGAGTGAGTGTGTGTGTGTTTGTGTGTGTCATGGCTCCAAGCCCTCCCGTATTTATGGATTCCTATCATTTAGAGCCCGATTATACCTGTTCCTTAAACTGTGTATGGTGTTTGCCAAGAACAGGTAGTAGGTTGGTAGATAGTAACGTCCAGAGAGGTACTACGTTTCTCCCAGTCTGGGCTAAGAGAAACATGGCTTGTAAACAAGGCTGTTCAGCTTTCGAGGCATTTGTGGCCAAGTGGTCTAGAGCGTCACTTGGGAACCTTGTCAGCCTTCCCTGACGTGGCTTCGAATCCTACTGACTGCAATCTTTCTCTATATATCTGGTATCTTATTTTCATTAACAAGACAATCCACAGAGCCCCTAACAGAAAAAATACTTTTTTTTTTCTAGTGCGCTCAACTTACAGAAGTATTCCATCCATTCTGTATTCCTCTGTGTTGTGATCAGTTCTGGCTCTCCCTGCTCCTCTACTCTGTAATTAATAGTTTTCTTAAATCTTTCTTTGTTGTTCATATCCCTCAGTTCTTGCACCAATCTCACTGAGAACCTTTGCATCTTCTATAGTTTCTATACACTGAGTCAGGTGGTGGTGAGAGGCCTATACCAATGTGTGTGATGGTGTCGATTTTTATGTAATTCTATATCTTTTTGGTGGTACAACACCCGTTGGTAAGACTTAAGAAATCTGGGCACGTAATATTTTTTGGGGGGGTCAGAGGGGAAGAAGCTTGGAGTATGGTAAAGGACACAGGAAGAGGGCAGAGGGGGGCCCTAGTTTAATTTTTTTTTTTTTATAATCACACCTTTTCGGTTGAGAAGGTTAATAAAAACCATCCCTTCATTCCCCCCTCACATGGAGCGGTGCCATGGTGAGGGGTTCTTGGTCAAAGGTATTGGAGTTACCCCTCGCTTCAATCAAACCTCATCACGTCTTGTTCCCCAGAAATTGTATGATTCCCTACGGGTTTACCATTTCCCCGATGAAAATAACGACGGATCAGAGATTGAGTCGGAGGTTCGAGCCTTCACCACTCGCTGCGCTGAATGACCCACAAGGGTTTAACGAGTCGACGGTCACTGTTTTATGACGACACTCCCTTGTGGTAGTGGTGTTTACTTTGAGGAGTAATGAGTTTATCCAGTGGTCTGCCACTGAGGCAACTTTAAGTGCTTCACTAATTGATCCTCTTAACTACCCTGATGGCTCGTTAATTGGCACCCCTTGTTAGGGTCCAGCCCCTGAAGTTCATAGTGGATTATTGTGACGCTTGTTGTGTGTGTCTGCAGTTGCCTTGTCTTTACCTTACCTACCTACCTTACCTACCTACCTACCTACCTTACCTACCTAACCTACCTAACCTACCTACCTACCTAACCTACCTACCTACCTAGGTTGGTAGACAGCAACCGTCAAGGCAGATTCTACTCACCTGTCAGTTGAATGTTTAAATTTAAACCTGTTCATTTCTTGCACTCGTTCAGGAATCTTAATGTGTCTCATGAACATGTAAGGTGACAGGCAAATCATACGAATTTCAACTTGCATTCAGCATATACTTAACTTACATTTCCCGTTCTTCTTAATAGTTCTTAGTCCTGGCATATTTCTTTTCCCATCTAGGAGGCCAGGTCTCAGAGCCCCTAAGAAGATAATACTGTACCCACAACCATTAACAGTTTGTGTTTGTGTGTATATATATATATATATATATATATATATATATATATATATATATATATATATATATATATATATATATATATATCAAGGCCAGCAGAGGGTTCGGACTCGTAACTCCGTCTTGGCCTGAGCAGTGTTTCATAACTCACTCAGTATTATGATATTTTAAACAGTTATTTTCGGTGTAAGTTGAGGTAAAGTGACAAGACAGATGGTGAAGAGTGTGGAATGCACAGTTGGTATGAGGCTGGTGTGACTGCACACTGCTGGTGTGACTGCACACTGCTGGTGTGACTGCATACTGCTGGTGTGACTGCACACTGCTGGTGTGACTGCACACTGCTGGTGTGACTGCATACTGCTGGTGTGACTGCATACTGCTGGTGTGACCACGTGGTGTGACTGCACACTGGTGGATTGTGGCGACTCGTGCCGTGGGCTGCACTGCTGGTGTGACCACTGTGCTGCCTGTGGCACTGCTGGTGGACGCAACTGCTGGTGTGACTGCAACTGCTGGTGTCAACTGCTGGTGGACTGCACCTGGGTGACTGCCTGTGTACTGCACTGCTGGTGTGACTGCAACTGGTGGACCATCTGCTGTTGGTGACTGCAACTGCTGGTGTGACTGCAACTGCTGGGTGACTGCACTGCGTGCTGTGGACTGCACTCGTGTGACTGCAACGCTGGGTGATGCACTGGTTATGGTGGGTGTGACTGCAACGCTGGTGTGACTGCAACTGCTGGTGACTGCACACTGCTGGTGTGACTGCAACTGCTGGTGTGACGCACATGCTGGTGTGACTGCAACTGCTGGTGACGCAACGCTGGTGGACTGCATCGTGGGACTGCAACGCTGTGACTCAACTGGTGGACTGCATCTGGTGACTGCACACGCTGGGTGACTGCACTGCTGGTGTGACTGCAACTGCTGGTGGACGAACTGCTGGTGTGACTGCAACGCGGTGGACTGCAACTGCGGTGGCGCATACCTGGGTGACTGCAACTGCTGGTGACTGCAACTGCTGGTGGACTGCAACGCTGGGACTGCAACGTGGTGTGACTGCAACTGCGGGTGACTGCAACGTGGTGACTGCAACTGCTGGTGACTGCAACCGGTGCTGGGTGACGCAACTGCTGGGTGACGCAACTGCTGGTGACTGCACACGCTGGTGGACGCAACGCTGGTGTGACTGCACACTGCTGGTGACTGCACACTGCGGTGGACTGCAACGCTGGTGACTGCAACGCTGGTGTGACTGCAACTGCTGGTGTGACTGCAACGCTGGTGTGACTGCACACTGCTGGTGACTGCAACTGTGGTGTGACCTACTCAACCTGTGACTCAACGTGGTGGACGCAACGCTGGTGGAGAAGTGGTGATCAGTGGTGACTGCAACTGCTGGGTGACTGCATACGCTGGTGGACTGCATACTGTGGTGTGACTGATAGTGGTGTGACTGCACGTGGTGGTGCACGTGGTGACTGAACTGTGGTGTGACTGCTACGCTGGTGACTGCACGTGGTGGACGCAACGTGGGTGACTGCACCTGTGGTGTGATGCATACTGCTGGTGTGACTGCACTGTGGTGTGACTGACTGCTGGTGACGCACCGGTGTGCTGTACACCGGACTAACTGCTGGTGGACTAACTGTGGTGACTGCATGTGTGTGACTGCAACTGCTGGTGTGACTGATGCGGTGTGACTGCAACGCTGGTGTGATGCACGCTGGTGACTGAACGCTGGTGTGACTGCAACTGTGGATGCACACGGTGATGCACGTGGTGACTGCAACGTGGTGCGCACGCTGGTGTGATCAACGTGGTGTGTCAACGCTGGACTGCAACGCTGACTGCAATGCTGGGTGACTGCGTGACTGCACTGCTGGTGTGACTCACGCGGACTGCAACGCGGTGCAACTGTGGTGACTGCAACGTGGACCACTGCTGGTGACTGCGGGACGCACTGGTGTGTGCACACTGTGTGACCTTGTGTGTGCAACCTGGTGACAAGCTGTGACTGCACCGGTGTGACGCACTGCTGGTGGACGCAACGCTGGTGACCAACTGCGTGATGACTGCTGGTGTGACTGCACACTGCTGGTGTGACTGCAACTGCTGGTGTGACTGCACACTGCTGGTGTGACTGCACACTGCTGGTGTGACTGCAACTGCTGGTGTGACTGACATCTGCTGGTGTGACTGCACACTGCTGGTGTGACTGCAACTGCTGGTGACTGCACACTGCTGGTGGACTGCACACTGCTGGTGTGACTGCACACTGCTGGTGTGACTGCAACTGCTGGTGTGACTGCATACTGCTGGTGTGACTGCAACTGCTGGTGTGACTGCACACTGCTGGTGTGACTGCACACTGCTGGTGTGACTGCAACTGCTGGTGTGACTGCAACTGCTGGTGTGACTGCAACTGCTGGTGTGACTGCAACTCTGGTGTGACTGCAACCGTGTGACCGTGGTGTGACTGCAACTGCTGGTGTGACTGCATACTGCTGGTGTGACTGCAACTGCTGGTGTGACTGCACTGCTGGTGTGACTGCACTGCTGGTGTGACTGCAACTGCTGGTGTGACTGCAACTGCTGGTGTGACTGCAACTGCTGGTGTGACTGCAACTGCTGGTGTGACTGCACACTGCTGGTGTGACTGCAACTGCTGGTGTGACTGCAACTGCTGGTGTGACTGCACACTGCTGGTGTGACGCACACTGCTGGTGTGACTGCACACTGCTGGTGTGACTGCAACTGCTGGTGTGACTGCAACTGCTGGTGTGACTGCAACGTGTGACTGCTGCTGTGTGACTGCAACTGCTGGTGTGACTGCAACTGCTGTGTGACTGCAACTGCGGTGTGACTGCAACTGCTGGTGTGACTGCACACTGCTGGTGTGACTGCACACTGCTGGTGTGACGCAACTGTGGTTCCAGGTGGACTGCAATGTGGTGGTGATGACACTGCTGGTGTGATGCCTGTGGTGTGACGCTAGTGGTGTGATGACTGTGGTGTGACTGATACGTGGTGGTGGTGTGCTGCATGTGGTGTGACTGCATATGCTGGTGTGATGCAGGCGACTGCTGGTGTGACTGCATGTGGTGTGACTGCATACTGCTGGTGTGACTGCAACTGCTGGTGTGACTGCACACTGCTGGTGTGACTGCATACTGCTGGTGTGACTGCAACTGCTGGTGTGACTGCACACTGCTGGTGTGACTGCAACTGCTGGTGTGACTGCAACTGCTGGTGTGACTGCATACTGCTGGTGTGACTGCAGTACTGCTGGTGTGACTGCATACTGCTGGTGTGACTGCACACTGCTGGTGTGACTGCAACTGCTGGTGTGACTGCATACTGCTGGTGTGACTGCACACTGCTGGTGTGACTGCACACTGCTGGTGTGACTGCACACTGCTGGTGTGACTGCACACTGCTGGTGTGACTGCACACTGCTGGTGTGACTGCACACTGCTGGTGTGACTGCATACTGCTGGTGTGACTGCACACTGCTGGTGTGACTGCATACTGCTGGTGTGACTGCATACTGCTGGTGTGACTGCATACTGCTGGTGTGACTGCACACTGCTGGTGTGACTGCAACTGCTGGTGTGACTGCAACTGCTGGTGTGACTGCACACTGCTGGTGTGACTGCATACTGCTGGTGTGACTGCATACTGCTGGTGTGACTGCACACTGCTGGTGTGACTGCACACTGCTGGTGTGACTGCATACTGCTGGTGTGACTGCATACTGCTGGTGTGACTGCATACTGCTGGTGTGACTGCACACTGCTGGTGTGACTGCATACTGCTGGTGTGACTGCACACTGCTGGTGTGACTGCACACTGCTGGTGTGACTGCACACTGCTGGTGTGACTGCATACTGCTGGTGTGACTGCATACTGCTGGTGTGACTGCACTGCTGGTGTGACTGCACACTGCTGGTGTGACTGCATACTGCTGGTGTGACTGCACACTGCTGGTGTGACCCTGCACACTGCTGGTGTGACTGCACACTGCTGGTGTGACTGCATACTGCTGGTGTGACTGCATACTGCTGGTGTGACTGCATACTGCTGGTGTGACTGCATACTGCTGGTGTGACTGCATACTGCTGGTGTGACTGCATACTGCTGGTGTGACTGCATACTGCTGGTGTGACTGCATACTGCTGGTGTGACTGCATACTGCTGGTGTGACTGCACACTGCTGGTGTGACTGCACACTGCTGGTGTGACTGCACACTGCTGGTGTGACTGCATACTGCTGGTGTGACTGCACACTGCTGGTGTGACTGCATACTGCTGGTGTGACTGCACACTGCTGGTGTGACTGCATACTGCTGGTGTGACTGCACACTGCTGGTGTGACTGCATACTGCTGGTGTGACTGCACACTGCTGGTGTGACTGCATACTGCTGGTGTGACTGCACACTGCTGGTGTGACTGCACACTGCTGGTGTGACTGCACACTGCTGGTGTGACTGCACACTGCTGGTGTGACTGCACACTGCTGGTGTGACTGCACACTGCTGGTGTGACTGCACACTGCTGGTGTGACTGTGGCTACACTGCTGTGTGTGCTGACACTGCTGGTGTGACTGCACACTGCTGGTGTGACTGCACACTGCTGGTGTGACTGCACACTGCTGGTGTGACTGACATCCACGATATTGTGGAAACAACCTAAAGGTATGGATTTCCAGGAAGCTAGTGTAGTGGGGGCGGTGGAAGTGGTACAGTGGATGGTGGTAGTGGGGTGTGTTAGTGGATGGTGGTAGTGGAGTGTGTTAGTGGATGGTGGTAGTGGAGTGTGTTAGTGGATGGTGGTAGTGGAGTGTGTTAGTGGATGGTGGTAGTGGAGTGTGTTAGTGGATGGTGGTAGTGGGGTGTGTTAGTGGATGGTGGTAGTGGGGTGTGTTAGTGGATGGTGGTAGTGGGGTGTGTTAGTGGATGGTGGTAGTGGGGTGTGTTGATGGATGTGTGTGGGTAGTGGGGTGTGTTAGTGGATGGTGGTAGTGGGGTGTGTTAGTGGATGGTGGTAGTGGGGTGTGTTAGTGGATGGTGGTAGTGGAGTGTGTTAGTGGATGGTGGTAGTGGGGTGTGTTAGTGGATGGTGGTAGTGGAGTGTGTTAGTGGATGGTGGTAGTGGGGTGTGTTAGTGGATGGTGGTAGTGGGGTGTGTTAGTGGATGGTGGTAGTGGGGTGTGTTAGTGGATGGTGGTAGTGGGGTGTGTTAGTTGATGGTGGTAGTGGGGTGTGTTAGTGGATGGTGGTAGTGGAGTGTGTTAGTGGATGGTGGTAGTGGGGTGTGTTAGTGGATGGTGGTAGTGGGGTGTGTTAGTGGATGGTGTGGGTGAGTGGATGGGTGTGTTAGTGGATGGTGGTAGTGGGTGTGTTAGTGGATGGTGGTTAGTGGGTGAGTGTGTTAGTGAGGATGGTGGTGAGTGGGGTGTGTTAGTGGATGGTGGTAGTGGGGTGTGTTAGTGGATGGTGGTAGTGGGTGTGTTAGTGGATGGTGGTAGTGGGGTGTGTTAGTGGATGTTGTGGTAGGTGGGTGTGTTAGTGGATGGTGGTAGTGGGTGTGTTAGTGGATGGTGGTAGTGGGGTGTGTTAGTGGATGGTGGTAGTGGGGTGTGTTAGTGGATGGTGGTAGTGGGGTGTGTTAGTGGATGGTGGTAGTGGAGTGTGTTAGTGGATGGTGGTAGTGGAGTGTGTTAGTGGTGGTGGTAGTGGAGTGTGTTAGTGGATGGTGAGTAGTGGAGTGTGTTAGTGGATGGTGGTAGTGGAGTGTGTTAGTGGATGGTGGTAGTGGAGTGTGTTTTAGTGGATGGTGGTGAGTGGTAGTGGTGTGGTGAGTGGTAGTGGAGGTGTTAGTGGATGGTGGTAGTGGAGTGGTTAGTGGATGGTGGTAGTGAGTGTGTGTTAGTGGATGGTGGTAGTGGAGTGTGTTAGTGAGGTGGTAGTGGGTGTGTCAGTGGATGGTGGTAGTGGTGTAGTGTAGTGGATGGTGGTGTGGAGGTGGTAGTGGATGGTGGGTGAGTGGTAGTGGATGGTGTGGTGGGTGGTAGTGGATGGTGTGTGAGGTGGTAGTGGATGGGTGATGTAGTGGATGGTGTGGTGAGGTGGTAGTGGATGGTGGTAGGTGGTAGTGGATGGTGTGTGAGGTGAGTGGATGGTGTGGTGAGGTGGTAGTGGATGGTGTGGTGCAGGTGGTAGTGGATGGTGTGGTGAGGTGGTAGTGGATGGTGTGGTGCAGGTGGTAGTGGATGGTGTGGTGGAGGGGGTAGTGGATGGGTGGTGAGGTGGTAGTGATGGTGGTGGTGGTAGTGAGGTGTGTTAGTGGATGGTGGTAGTGCAGGTGGTAGTGGATGGTGTGGTGCAGGTGGTAGTGGATGGTGTGGTGAGGTGAGTAGTGGATGGTGTGGTGAGGTGGTAGTGGATGGTGTGGTGAGGTGGAGTGATGTGGGTGAGGTGGTAGTGGAGGTGTGGTGAGGGTAGTGGATGGTGTGGTGCAGGTGGTAGTGGATGGTGTGGTGCAGGTGGTAGTGGATGGTGTGGTGCAGGTGGTAGTGGATGGTGTGGTGCAGGTGGTAGTGGATGGTGTGGTGCAGGTGGTAGTGGATGGTGTGGTGCAGGTGGTAGTGGATGGTGTGGTGCAGGTGGTAGTGGATGGTGTGGTGCAGGTGGTGAGTGGATGGTGTGGTGCAGGTGGTAGTGGATGGTGTGGTGCAGGTGGTAGTGGATGGTGAGGTGGTGTGAGGTGTGGTAGTGGATGGATGGTGTGGTGCAGGTGGTAGTGGATGGTGTGGTGCAGGTGGTAGTGGATGGTGTGGTGCAGGTGGTAGTGGATGGTGTGGTGCAGGTGGTAGTGGATGGTGTGGTGCAGGTGGTAGTGGATGGTGTGGTGCAGGTGGTAGTGGATGGTGTGGTGCAGGTGGTAGTGGATGGTGTGGTGCAGGTGGTAGTGGATGGTGTGGTGCAGGTGGTAGTGGATGGTGTGGTGCAGGTGGTAGTGGATGGTGTGGTGCAGGTGGTAGTGGATGGTGTGGTGCAGGTGGTAGTGGATGGTGTGGTGCAGGTGGTAGTGGATGGTGTGGTGCAGGTGGTAGTGGATGGTGTGGTGTAGGTGGTAGTGGATGGTGTGGTGCAGGTGGTAGTGGATGGTGTGGTGCAGGTGGTAGTGGATGGTGTGGTGCAGGTGGTAGTGGATGGTGTGGTGCAGGTGGTAGTGGATGGTGTGGTGCAGGTGGTAGTGGATGGTGTGGTGCAGGTGGTAGTGGATGGTGTGGCAGGTGGTAGTGGATGTGTGGTGCAGGTGGAGTGGATGGTGGTGCAGGTGGTAGTGGATGGTGTGGTGCAGGTGGTAGTGGATGGTGTGGTGAGGTGAGTGAGTGTGGTGCAGGTGGTAGTGATTGGGCAGGTGGTAGTGGATGGTGTGGTGAGGTGGTAGTGGATGGTGTGGTGTAGGTGGTAGTGGATGGTGTGGTGCAGGTGGTAGTGGATGGTGTGGTGCAGGTGGTAGTGGATGGTGTGGTGCAGGTAGTAGTAGATGGTGTGGTGTAGGTGGTAGTGGATGGTGTGGTGTAGGTGGTAGTGGATGGTGTCTTGCAGGTGGTAGTGGATGGTGTGGTGCAGGTGGTAGTGGATGGTGTGGTGCAGGTGGTAGTGGATGGTGTGGTGCAGGTGGTAGTGGAGGTGTGTAGCTGATGTAGGCTGAACTTTCCATCTTAAAACCAATACAAAAAATACAACTAGTCACTGAGGATGTATGAATGATGTATGAAGCCTCATACATCATTCATGGTCGGTATAAGTTGTACCATGTACTCGTAGAAATAAAGATTACTACTACCACCACCACTACCACTACTACTACCACTACCACCACCACCACTATCACTACTACTACCACTACCACCACCTCCTTTCCTCCCAGTTCACCTACTTGCCTCCTGGTTCACCAGTTAGGTTCACTTTAAACTTGCAGTTCTGGGACGCACTTAAACTTGGCATGTATCCCTGGCGCACAGTTATTTAAGACTTAATATATGTGGTAACTGTTTTATACCGTGCTGTTAATGTACGGGGGGAGGGAGGGAGAGAGGGAGAGAGAGTGAGGGAGAGAGGGAGAGTGACCAAACCTTTCGGTTTAGTTATTTTTTCCTCTTAAATTAATGCTTTTGAACCAAATTCCATCACGGACCGCAAAGATTAAGCCTTTTGGTGGCCCTCTGGTGGCCCACTGTGGCCCTGAGGTAGGAACGGAACATTAGTGGCCGGAGACCAAGGTAGGAATTTTAGAGTGATGCCTGAAGTTTGCCTGAAGACGTTTCTGGGTGTCAGTTTTCCCGTGGCCCGGTTCCACACCAGGCTTCCTGGTTGATGGCCTTCTCATCCAGGCTGTTGGTGCTGGCACGCAGCTCAGTGTATGTACCACAACCCGGCTAATTGGAAACTGACTTAAGGAACATGTCGAAATTCTTGTTGAAGATGACGAAGATTCTGTTGGTAATTCACCATTTGTGTGAAAGGAGGATGGTGGATAGTCTTGGTCCCTTTACACTTACTGCTTTATCTTTTAGTGTACTCATCGCACTCCTGTTTTTCAGTGGGGGTGTTTGGCACCGTCTACCAAGTCTTGCTTTCATTGTGTGTGTGTGTGTGGGTGTACTCACCTAGTTGTGGTTGCAGGGGTCGAGTCATAGCTCCTGGCCCCGCCTCTTCACTGGCCGCTACTGGGTCACTCTCCCTGCGCCATGAGCTTTATCATACCTCTTCTTAAAGCTATGTATGGAACCTGCCTCCACAACATCGCTTCCCAAACTATTCCACTTCCCGACCACTCTGTGACTGAAGAAATACTTCCTAACATCCCTGTGATTCATCTGAGTCTTCAACTTCCAACAGTGTCCCCTTGTTGCTGTGTCCCATCTCTGGAACATTCTGTCTCTGTCCACATTGTCAATTCCTCTCAGTATCTTATATGTCGTTATCATGTCCCCCCTATCTCTCCTGTCCTCCAGTGTCGTCAGGTCGATTTCCCTTAACCTCTCCTCGTAGGACATACCCCTTAGCTCCGGGACTAGTCTTGTTTCAAACATTTGCACTTTCTCTAGCTTCTTTACGTGCTTGGCTAGATGTGGGTTCCAAACTGGTGCTGCATACTCCAGTATGGGCCTAACGTACACAGTGTACAGGGTCCTGAACGATTCTTTATTAAGATGACGAAATGCTGTTCTTAGATTTGCTAGGCGCCCGTATGCTGCAGCAGTTATTTGGTTGATGTGCGCCTCAGGATATGTGCCTGGTGTTATACTCACCCCAAGATCTTTTTCCTTGATTGAGGTTTGTAGTCTCTGGGCCCCTAGACTGTACTCCGTCTGCGGTCTTCTTTGCCCTTCCTCAATCTTCATGACTTTGCACTTGGTGGGGTTGAACTCCAGGAGCCAATTGCTGGACCAGGCTTGCAGCCTGTCCACATCCCTTTGTAGTTCTGCCTGGTCCTCGTCCGATTGAATTCTTATCAACTTCACATCATCTGCAAACAGGGACACTTCGGAGTCTATTCCTTCCGTCATGTCGTTCACAAATACCAGAAACAGCACCGGTTCTAGGACTGACCCCTGTGGAACCCCACTCGTCACCGGCGCCCACTCTGACACCTCGCCACGTACCATGACTCGCTGCTGTCTTCCTGACAGGTATTCCCTGATCCATTGTAGTGCCTTCCCTGTTACCCCTGCCTGGTCCTCCAACTTCTGCACTAATCTCTTGTGTGGAACTGTGTCAAACGCCTTCTTACAGTACAAGAATATGCAATCTACCCACCCCTCTCTCTCTTTTCTTACTGCTGTCACCCTGTCATAAAATTCCAGTAGGTGTGCGTGCGTGCGCGCGCGCGCGAGATAGTGTGCGCTCCAGCAGTTATGGGACCAGCCCCTCCAGAATTTTCCAGGTGTAAATTATAATGTATCTTTCTCGCCTACGTTTCAAGGAGCAGAATTCGAAGAACTTCAAGCGTGCATTGAGGGTTCGCTGTGCATTAATTAATGAGACACTTGTGCAACATTTGGGTATCTTTATTCTGGAAAAGTTTCTCCATCCAGTGGCTTCTTCAGTCCAGAGGAAGGTGGAAGATGAGGAGGAATTGCACAAGTCTCTCCTGTAAAAACTTTTCGTTTTCTAAGGCATTTATTTACATCTCTGTATAATACCCAGCTGTGCGGTTTCACCTGCCTTAAGGAGGCTGTTAGTGTATTCCAGCCTAGAGAGAACAAGTGTCTTGAAGAGTATTATCATAAAGTTTTGTGCTGGAAACATTAGGACGTGGTTTCGTTAACACACCTTTTGTCCCTGTTCACCTAGCAGTAAATGGGTGTCTGGGTGTTAGTATGGGTCGCATCCTGGGGACAAAATTAACCTAATTTGCCCGAAATGCTCTGCATAACAAGGGGCTTTCTGTATAGTATGTCATTAATGTCAGCTAGATCTGTGTAAGTTGTACATGTACTTGTAGAAATAAAAATTATTATTATTATTATTATTATTATTATTATTATTATTATTATTATTTTAGCGTTTATTCCCTCCTGTCTTTGATGGCGACCCTCCAGATAGTATCGTTTATTCTCAGCACGTGGGGGGTCAACATCCTCCTTACCTACCCACTACGTGGACACCCACGCCACTTATCGATAGGCACTGGTGCGTGCGTGTACATGGCCAGGTTTGAGTGCCAGGACATTAAGTGTGAAACCTGAGTGGTGGCTGCGACATCAAGGTTAATACACACACACACACACACACACACACACACACACACACACACACACACACACACACACACACACACACACACACACACACACACACACACGCGCGCGCACACGCACACACGCGCACGCACACGCACACATGCGAGAAGGGTGAAGAGTCGAGAGAGAGAGAGAGATGAGGGAAGGAGGCAGAGTCAGGGAGAGAATAGGAAGAATTAGAGGGGAAGGGAGGGGAGGTAAGTGGGTTGAGGCGTGATAGAGGGGATAAATGAAGACACACTAATCCACTGTAGCAAGAATCTTTCCTGAGAAGGTGTGGGCCTACACTCTGATGGCATTGTTGCAAAACACACCAGGAGATATCACAACAAAAACTCACAGAAATGAGTAAAAATGTTCATTAGGTTAGGGTAGGATAGCCTATGCTAGGTTAGGGTAGGATAACCTATGCTAGGTTAGGGTAGGATAACCTATGCTAGGTTAGGGTAGGATAGCCTATGCTAGGTTAGGGTAGGATAACCTATGCTAGGTTAGGGTAGGATAACCTATGCTAGGTTAGGGTAGGATAACCTATGCTAGGTTAGGGTAGGATAGCCTATGCTAGGTTAGGGTAGGATAGCCTATGCTAGGTTAGGGTAGGATAACCTATGCTTGGTTAGGGTAGGATAACCTATGCTAGGTTAGGGTAGGATAACCTATGCTAGGTTAGGGTAGGATAACCTATGCTAGGTTAGGGTAGGGTAGCCTATGCTAGGTTATGGTAGGATAACCTACGCTAGGTTAGGGTAGGATGACCTATGCTAGGTTAGGGTAGGATAGCCTATGCTAGGTTAGGGTAGGATAGCCTCTGCTAGGTTAGGGTAGGATAGCCTCTGCTAGGTTAGGGTAGGATAACCTATGCTAGGTTAGGGTAGGATAACCTATTCTAGGTTAGGGTAGGATAGCCTATGCTAGGTTAGGGTAGGATAACCTATGCTAGGTTAGAGTAGGATAAACTATGCTAGGTTAGGGTAGGATAACCTATGCTAGGTTAGGGTAGGATAGCCTATGCTAGGTTAGGGTAGGATAGCCTATGCTAGGTTAGGGTAGGATAACCTATGCTAGGTTAGGGTAGGATAACCTATGCTAGGTTAGGGTAGGATAACCTATGCTAGGTTAGGGTAGGATAACCTATGCTAGGTTAGGGTAGGATAGCCTATGCTAGGTTATGGTAGGATAACCTACGCTAGGTTAGGGTAGGATGACCTATGCTAGGTTAGGTAGGATAGCCTATGCTAGGTTAGGGTAGGATAGCCTCTGCTAGGTTAGGGTAGGATAGCCTATGCTAGGTTAGGGTAGGATAGCCTATGCTAGGTTAGGGTAGGATAGCCTATGCTAGGTTAGGGTAGGACAGCCTATGCTAGGTTAGGGTAGGATAGCCTATGCTAGGTTAGGGTAGGATAGCCTATGCTAGGTTAGGCAGTAGGATGCCTATGCTAGGTTAGGGTAGGATAGCCTATGCTAGGTTAGGGTAGGATACCCTATGCTAGGTTAGGGTAGGATAGCCTATGCTAGGTTAGGGTAGGATAGCCTATGCTAGGTTAGGGTAGGATAGCCTATGCTAGGTTAGGGTAGGATAGCCTATGCTAGGTTAGGTAGGATAACCTATGCTAGGTTAGGGTAGGATAACCTATGCTAGGTTAAGTAGGATAACCTATGCTAGGTTAGGGTAGGATAACCTATGCTAGGTTAGGGTAGGATAACCTATGCTAGGTTAGGTGGGATAACCTATGCTAGGTTAGGGTAGGATAGCCTATGCTAGGGTTAGGGTAGGATAGCCTATGCTAGGTTAGGGTAGGATAGCCCTATGCTAGGTTAGGGTAGGATAGCCTATGCTAGGTTAGGGTAGGATAGCCTATGCTAGGTTAGGGTAGGATAGCCTATGCTAGGTTAGGGTAGGATAGCCTATGCTAGGTTAGGGTAGGATAGCCTATGCTAGGTTAGGGTAGGATAGCCTATGCTAGGTTAGGTAGGATAGCCTATGCTAGGTTAGGGAGGATAGCCTATGCTAGGTTAGGGTAGGATAGCCTATGCTAGGTTAGGGTAGGATAGCCTATGCTAGGTTAGGGTAGGATAGCCTATGCTAGGTTAGGGTAGGATAACCTATGCTAGGTTAGGGTAGGATAACCTATGCTAGGTTAGGGTAGGATAACCTATGCTAGGTTAGGGTAGGATAGCCTATGCTAGGTTAGGGTAGGATAGCCTATGCTAGGTTAGGGTAGGATAGGGTAGGTTATACCCGAAGGACGTTTTCTGGGGTCAAGGCCCCCGCGGCCTTGACCCCAGGAGGGAACTTGTTTAGTTCCCACTTGAAGACAGCCAGAGGTTTGTTGGTAATTCCCCTTATGTGCGTTGAAGAGTCGGGGACCTCTGACACTCATCGAATTCTCTCTTGTTTATTCGTCGTGCTCCTGCTATTTTGCAGTCTGCCAAGTCTCTTGTCATACAGAGTGATTTCATCGTTCATATTTAGAAACAGTCCCTCCAGGATTTTGCAGATGTAAACTATTATATACCTTTCTCGCCTACGTTCCAAGAAATACAGTTGAAAAGACTTCAAGCGTTTCCAGTAGTTCAGATGCTTGATTGAGTGTATACGAAGAGAAAGTGTGATGGAAGTTAAGCCAAGGAAGAAGAGACGTTTGAGTACGTTCATGTGTGTATGAATCTGTATTCTACTTCCACAGGTTCTTGGAAACTCAGTACTGTATGATCGCTAGCCGCCAGGGGCCTCTCATATTTGATTTCATTTGTATTAGACGAACTGGTGGTAAATACCAGATCTGGTCTTCCTTGCTCGGACACCCCCTTCCTCTCTCATCTTCTTAGCCCTCCACGTGTGTGTGTGTGTGTGTGTGTGTGTGTGTGTGTGCAGCCAGGTCGTTCGTGCATGTTTATTCGTAAGTCCAAAGAGGTGTCCGGCCGCCCCGGCGCCTGCTGTGTGTGAGGGAGGCAAGAGTTGCGTCAGGAGTGACACAGGAGCTGGTGGTAGTGTTTTTGGTGGCAGTGCTGGGGGTCTCTGGCACGCTGGTGAGTGTGTGTGAGGCTGCGGGCACTGTGCCACCTCCTGACTCCTTTGTGTCGTTACTGCCACAGCTACAACCACTACACATGGAGCAACAACAATAACAGTAACAGAAATAACAGACTAGAGCAACACAATCTACAACCAAAAAAATACCACTAAGCGTTGTCAGACCATCACTACCAACAATAATACCAGCTGCAACAGCTGGTATATAAATTAAAACACAGGGAGGTACTAGAACTAGGAAGACAGGCGCATCAAGTACTGAGATACTCACAGCCGGATACACAGTTTGTGTACAGACGGCTCCCGGACATTTCACCGACGGATATTTCACCGACGGATATTTCACCGACGGTTATATAGCCGAAGTGGCATTCATCACAGCAAGTTTCCCAAACATTACAAAGAAGAAATAAAAAATAAACTTAAACAGTTCATAAAATAAACCAAATTATCCGTTCGGTCTATTGTCCGTTCGGCACAATGTGTGTCAGCCAGTTGTCCTTCAGCCAAGTGTGTGTCGGTCAGATGTCTGGCCACGGTACAGCGTCGTGTGTACTACGAGAAAGAGAAGAACCTTTGTGAACCTACAGTGAGGAGTACCAGAAACATGGGAAAAAAATGAATGTTGGTCCCATATTCATTCAGGGAAACCGCATTACAAGAGTACCTGTAACCGGTTTCGGGGGGTTTGCCTGCCCTCGCAACCTGGTATGAAGCCAGGCCTTCCATTTGACAGTTTGGTCAACCAGGCTATTGGTGTTAGTGGTGTGTTCATCAAGCACAGATAGCTGTTCAGTTTCATGTCGTCATTAGAAGATAAATGTTGTCAAGAGCTGTGAATCGACCCCTGCAAACACAGCTAGGGAAGTACACTGGTACCACTCTCACCACCGGCTTCTCACTACAGCAAAGTTTGTGGAGCTGTAACTCTTAACTTTGAGTGAAGGTGAACCTCACTTAACCAGGTTAAACCCATGCAATCTTAGCTGAAGTTATTACAGGTGACCCACCTTGTTCTACCTCAGACAGGCTGACACCTCTCATCTTCCTCCCACTTCCTGGCTATCTTTCTCCCACTTATTCGTAATTTTTCTATCACTTCGTTATCTTCCTCCCATTTCGTCTTTCTGCTACTTTGTTATCTTTCTCTTCATGCCAGGCTGCGAGGTAGAACAACTCTCGAAACCTGCCACAGGTATGTTTTGTGCGAATAGTGTCCAGCCCTGTGCGAAACAGCCCTCTGCAACACAGTCCAGTGCAACACAGCCCAGTGCAACACAGCCCAGTGCCACACAGCCCAGTGCAACACAGCCCAGTGCAAAACAGCGCAGTGCAACACAGCCCAGTGCAACACAGCGCAGTGCAACACAGCCCAGTGCAACACAGCCCAGTGCAACACAGCGCAGTGCAACACAGCCCAGTGCAACACAGTCCAGTGCAACACAGCCCAGTGCAACACAGCCCAGTGCAACACAGCCCAGTGCAACACAGCGCAGTGCAACACAGCGCAGTGCAACACAGCGCAGTGCAACACAGCCCAGTGCAACACAGCCCAGTGCAACACAGCCCAGTGCAACACAGCGCAGTGCAACACAGCCCAGTGCAACACAGCGCATGCAACACAGCCCAGTGCAACACAGCCCAGTGCAACACAGCGCAGTGCAACACAGCGCAGTGCCACACAGCCCAGTGCCACACAGCCCAGTGCAACACAGCCCAGTGCAACACAGCGCAGTGCAACACAGCCCAGTGCAACACAGCCCAGTACAACACAGCCCAGTGCAACACAGCGCAGTGCAACACAGCCCAGTGCAACACAGCCCAGTGCAACACAGCCCAGTGCAACACAGCCCAGTGCAACACAGCCCAGTGCAACACAGCGCAGTGCAACACAGCCCAGTGCAACACAGCCCAGTGCAACACAGCCCAGTGCAACACAGCCCAGTGCAACACAGCGCAGTGCAACACAGCCCAGTGCAACACAGCGCAGTGCAACACAGCCCAGTGCAACACAGCCCAGTGCAACACAGCCCAGTGCAACACAGCCCAGTGCAACACAGCGCAGTGCAACACAGTCCAGTGCAACACAGCGCAGTGCCACACAGCCCAGTGCAACACAGCCCAGTACAACACAGCGCAGTGCAACACAGCCCAGTGCAACACAGCGCAGTGCAACACAGTCCAGTGCAACACAGCGCAGTGCCACACAGCCCAGTGCAACACAGCCCAGTGCAACACAGCGCAGTGCAACACAGCGCAGTGCAACACAGCGCAGTGCAACACAGCGCAGTGCAACACAGCCCAGTGCAACACAGCGCAGTGCAACACAGCGCAGTGCAACACAGCGCAGTGCAACACAGCCCAGTGCAACACAGCGCAGTGCAACACAGCCCAGTGCAACACAGCGCAGTGCAACACAGCGCAGTGCAACACAGCGCAGTGCAACACAGCCCAGTGCAACACGGCCCAGTGCAACACAGCGCAGTGCAACACAGCCCAGTGCAACACAGCGCAGTGCAACACAGCCCAGTGCAACACAGCCCAGTGCAACACAGCCCAGTGCAACACAGCGCAGTGCAACACAGCCCAGTACAACACAGCGCAGTGCAACACAACGCAGGGCAACACAGCGCAGTACAACACAGCGCAGTGCAACACAGCCCAGTGCAACACAGCCCAACGCACCCAAGCCTCGATTAAACAAATTTCATCTTAATTCGTGCAGCATAATGTAGCGTATATAATTAGCCTAGTTAACCATTACATGACCCAACTCCCGCCAAGGTCACCATAATTAACCTGTGTGTTACCGGCCGGTAGTTTACACGGGTCTGGGACCGGATCCCGGGGGCGATGACAACCTGATAGCACAAATGCAAGTTTTTAAGAGACGACACTTGCATTTGTGGTCACAGTGGTGGCCTTTGCTAACCTTCCTATGGTCGCTAAGCCTGTTGGGATAATACAGAAGACAGTGTTAACAAAAATGCAAGAGAATCGCAAGATACTGGTAAAAAGTTTGAAGCCGTCACGAAGAGTCTGGCTGGTCAAAGGAACCAGCGATGAGCGACTCGTGTAGGTAAAGTATTTTGTGAAACGTAAGTTTTTTACTGCGGTCGTGGTGAAGCTTTGAACCCAGAATTAGATTACCAGGTCGATACTGTAAGCACTCGTAGTGTGTTCCCTTCGTACTCTGACATATAGGGATATTGTGGTCCACTTCCCTCGTGTCTGTGTTCCCTTCGTACTCTGGATGTCTTAAACATGTAGGGATATCGTAGTCCACTTCCCTCAGGTCTGTCACCTGTCTACCACTCTTGTTTTTTTCGCTCCCTGTCACGCGAACTCCTCGTTTTTCACTCTGGTAATGTTCACTTCTTTTATTCACTCGTTGAACATTTCCGTTACCCCAGGCGCGTACGGGAGAGATGGGTATCATTTACACTTGCAAGTGTGGGGGTTGGTACACACTGGTAGTAATAAGACGGTGTTTGAACTGCCTTCAAAGAGCTTTGCAACACACAAGTCTGCCGGGAATTTCTGCTCTGTCTATCGTAAGTGTCGTAAGCACCTTTGGTGCTGAATTTATCTTTGTATGCTGACTGTGTAAAGTCCAACGGTGGCGTGTGGCTTTGTTCCTCCCTACCTCCCTCCCACTTATCTATTTTTTCCCCTTCTGCACCTCCCTCCGCACCACTTTCACCTTCCCTCCGTCCCCCGTTCACCTACAAGTTCACTCTGTAAAATATAAACGCATCATATAATCGGTAAAACAAAAATGGATTAATTTTTAGTTTATGTACTCACCTATATATGGTTACAGGGTGTGTTTGTTTTCTTTCGTTATATTGACGTAAGTTCTTTCTAATATGTAAAACTTCCTTCTTGAAGCGGTGGTTGGCGTTCAGAGATGTCTGCTTTCAGACCCCAGTTCGAATCTCACACAAGCAAGCAGTGCACCATGGTCATTAAGGTTGCATGCCACCTGTGCATCACTCCAGGGAGCGGCTTTGATTTTAAATGCTTAGCATTTCTAAGCAATGTATTATCAATTTCGTTATACATATACATATTGTAGCTACATATACATATATATACATACTGAGGCATACACCTCTTGGTGTATGCGGTCTGTAACCTTCCCTACAGGTGTGCTCAGACTTTGCGCCTAATCCACTTTAAATCAGATTCACCAGTGGCAGAGGAGAATTTGTTGGATTTTCCCGAGATTTCCAGGCGAGAAGCGCGGATAAAAAGTGCTTCCAGCATCCTCGCTCACTTTCCAGGCGCTTGTCGTGAGTCCTGCAACAAGGCCATTCCATCTCGGCCGTCCCGGGCGCTCAATACGGATTCTTGTATGTATTACAGAGAGAATTCTGCGTCGAATGTGGAACTCCCAACTGTGATAACCTCGTATTTTTTGAATCCTAAATTTCTAGCTCCTTTCTTTTCTTTCTCTCCCCTATTACTTTCCTTCCTCCTAATGCTTTCACCCTCCTATTGCTTACCCCTCCATTATTCTTCTTGCTTCTCCCTCCATGCTCCCTACTACTACTACCTCCATTATTCCTCTTGCTTCTCCCTCCATCCTTGCTACTTCTCCCTCCATCCTTCTACCCCTCACTTTCTTCAACCCGCGCTCCAGAAATCATCCTTGCCTCGATCGGTTGTAGACGTAAAAGTTTGGAAATCAGTTATTGGTATGCAAACGCCTGACAATACGGGGATAACTCTCAACATATTATAATACAATACAGGAATAACCCTCGGTATATTACTATACATACAAGGATAACTCTCAGTATATTAGTATACAATACAAGGATAACTTTCAAAGTATTACCGTACAATACGGGGATGCTCTTCAACATGTTGCCACACAATGAGGGGTTAACCCTCAGCATATTACCATACATAATAGGTTTAATGCGAGGCCACGGGACTAACAGTTTTAATCGTATTACAACAGTTCATTAATTGCCCAGCAAATTACACACATCTCAGGGGTATTCTCTTTGATAGCACTAGTTATAAGGTGTCAGAGGCAGGTGACGTCTCGGTAATTACGCCACACAGATGGGCCAGGGGGAGCCACCCAACCTGCATCTTCTGCAGGTGAACTCCAGGTAGACTGTAATGAAATTCACTTATTTTACATGAAATGTATCTCAAGGTGGTTATAACTACATAAGATACCTGTATTTTAGTAATGCAGTACTTGTACTCCTTGCAATGCTTATACTCCTTGCAATGCTTATACTCCTTGCAATGTTTGTATTTGCAATGCTTGTACTCCTTGCAATGTTTGTACTCCTTTCAATGTTTGTAATACTTGCAATATTTGTACTTGCAATGTTTGTACTCCTTGCAATGTTTGTACTCCTTTCAATGTTTGTAATCCTTGCAATATTTGTACTTGCAATGTTTGTACTCCTTGCAATGCTTGTACTCCTTGCAATACTTGTACTCCTTGCAATGTTTGTACTCCTTGCAATGCTTGTACTCTTTGCAATGTCTGTACTCCTTGCAATGTTTGTACTCTTTGCAACGGTTGTACTCCTTGCAATGCTTGTACGCTTTGCAATGCTTGTACTCTTTGCAATGTTTGTACTTGCAATGTTTGTACTTCTTGCAATGTTTGTACTTGCAATGTTTTACTTGCAATGCTTGTACTCCTTGCAATGCTTGTACTACCGGTCCAATACTAGGAGGTCTGGTCCTGAACCGGTACACGGACCCAATGACTCTCGTGAGAAAGTACGAGATGTAACCTTGCTGGTTCATCCTCGCCTCGTATTCTTGTAGTATATTTTAAGATGCTGGTTTATGAAGTTTCCCATACTGCCTCCCTCACTTTCACTCCCTATTTCCAGGAGAATTAGGTGAGTACAACTATGTGACATAATTCCAGCTCTTGACATCTCTCCTGCCCTCATATCTTTCATGCCCTGATATCTTTCATGCCCTGAATGGAGCAGTCAACAAAGAATAGTACTCAAGGTGAGAGAGCACAAGTAATTTGAATAGTGTTATCATTGGCAACGATTCTCTATATTTTCGTGTTGAGCTTTTTCCATGCACCAGTGTGGGTTTACGAACTTTTTTGGGTATTACCCCCAAAACAAATTTGTGTACAGCGAAATTATCCACTAGACTAAAAAATTCTACGAACATTAATAAAAATTATTTGTTTGAAAAATACAACTTTCATAATTTGCCTCGCTTATTAAATAATAAAATTTTGTGCAGTTTTATTTATACGTTTATTGAGCCTTCATTATCCCCTAGATTTTCATTTTTACCCAATTTTGGGTAATTCATCCCGGTTCCCCGAGCTCTGGTTTAGGGTGAGCAGAACTGCCAGTTCTAGTCAGTTCTCTGTTTAGAGTCAGTTTACTGAATAGTCCTTTACATTGACTATTTCTAGAGTTATTTTGGTGAGAATTCATACTCGTTTGTTCATCTATGATGCCTTGATCGGGGTATTTTGTATCTGAGTTTGTCTCTCTGATTAGTTGATGAGCCTGGCCCATGGCCGGGCTCAGAGAGTAGTG